>JAYJLV010008743.1:0-10035 GCA_036873485.1 Torymus texanus | reverse complement strand
CAATGTATAATATAGCACGGGTCGCTCCTTCAGGTTCGTCTATAACTTGCCTTCGGAGCGCTCCCGCGCTCCTTGATACATAGTTTAACAGTTGCATATAAGAAATTTGGCGCTACACTTCTGTTAATAATTTTATAAACAAAAAAAGTTCAAAAAAACGCTTTAATGTTGCTTAGTTATCAGTGATCGCATTTTTCTGATGCTAAATTTCCATAGCAATAACACGTGGCTTCTTCAAATTTAATTTGCCGATTCGATTTATTAATTTTTTATTCCTATAATTAAAATTATTATACAAAATAGTCTAGAGATTTTAAGCTGATAAATAGAGGCGTTCTCGAAAAGTTACGGTAAAGGACTTTATTCTACATATATATAAACAATATTAATTTTAAATAGTAACACAAAAATTAAAAAATTCAATTATTGCATGACTTAAAAAAGGAGAAAAAATTGTTATGAAGGCGTGCCTCCTAATTTTTTTTTTAATTTTTGGAATTTTCTTTGTAAATGTGGATAATCTGTAGAATTTTTTAAATACTATCAGGCGTATGAATTTATAATTAGAAACACGAAGATATGTATATGTGTACGAAATTTATACATGGATAAAAGCAGTTAGCTTGAAATGAAAAATACATAAATTATATAATAACACATATTTCTTATCATTTATAGAGGACCACTTCAAGAACTGTGTTCTTGACGCGCCCGGCTTTGATGCCTGCATCCGTGAGGCACTAAACGCCGTGCGTCCATACTTCAAGACCGGCCTGCCGAAGTATAATGTCGCTCCCTTTGACCCATTTTTCGCTAAAGAAGTCACGGCTCGACGCGGCTTACCGAATCTCGGCTTCACCATCACTTTAAAGAACGTCACGGAGAGCGGCTGGTCCGCCAGCAAAGTTACCAAATTCGTCAGCGACCTGAAGAACCACAAGGTCTGTTCTGCATTTTACACTATACATATAATATTCACAAGTGTTGTTCGTTTGTCGATTGTGTAATGATTGCTCGTCACCTCATTATAAACGTCTCTTTGCTTGCAGGTGGTCTACACGCAGAGCTTCCCAGAAAAGTTTCTGTCCGGTGATTACGAGTTCGACGGCGCCATCATTGGCCAGAGGATGAAGAACAAAGGAAAATTCACCTTGGGCTTGTGTAAGTGCACGGGCTTTTCTCTCGTTTCCCTCTCTTCTTCTTCTTACATTTTTCTGTTGACAAATCCTTGTTATTTCTATTCTAAAAAGACTTTTTCTTCGTTTTTGAGGTAAAATGAGAAGTGGAAAAATTTAACGTTTACATTTCGCGAGTAAACGTTCTTTTCACTTCAAATGAATCATGTAGACTTCTGAGCTAATAAGCATTATATAATAATAATTAGCCGTTGAATAATGCAATTCTTCTAGAAAGTGTTAATTTAGGATTAAAATTAATTGCGAATCGCGGAGAAAATATTAGAGCCTTTTTGAAACGATGTCGAGTCAAAAATTGCTTTACCATCCGTGTATGCATAATAAGCTGTAATTATTGATTTTCTCCTTAATTTCTCTATAATTACAAGCGACCTAGTTTCGATCGGTCGCAAAAAGCTATGCCAAGTAAAGGATTTCTAAATGAAATAACGTTCGAGGGTGGTATTTAACGGGTTTAACATACGTATCTTTTATTACGCGCATATTTATGCACTTTCGAAAAAACTCTTCGTCGCGTGGCAAAAGTAAAGGAATTTTTCGTTTAAATATCGCTGGTATTTTATTATAATATAAAGTTTGAACAACAAGAGTATAGCAAAAGCTTTGGCAATTGTTTAAACCGCTAAATGAAACACACGTCAACTGTAAATTTTGTAGTTGATAATAAAAAGCGATAAGAATCAGCAGCTCGCTAGCAATTTCATCTCGATATCCTTTATTCCAGACGACCTCGTGCAGACGACAACGATCTCCCGCGAGCCCGGCGCGAAGGTCAAAGTGCGCGTGGAGGTGCAGACAATCCGTGATCTCAAGCTCCACATATCGAATCTCTTGTACGGTCGGGGAGTCCTCGAGGGCATCCTCGATCGCATCATAAACGGAGCCTGGCAGCCGGGCTTTATGGTTACGCGACCACTGATCAACGATCTCGTCTCCACTGCTTTCACCGAGATCTTCGGCAAAGCCTTCCAGAACTTCCCCTTCGAGAGGATCATCCGTACCAAGTCGAGCAACTCCCTTTGAGCGAATTTTTTCCAATAATCTTATAGCGAACGGCTATCGAGTGGAAATTTAGCTAAATTGGATTTTCGTTTGGCATTTTCGATGTTGGTTATGTTGAAGTAGATATTTAGCATGGAATGTGATATCGAAAATTCAGCTAGCTATTATTTTGAGAGATTTGCTCAAAGAATTGTTTTCGGAAATATCTTTTGTGTCTGTGAGAGAGTGGAAAAATGTGAATAGATTTTTGACGCATTTAATACTTACACATGGAAAAATCAGATATGTGCGCCTTAAGCGATAATTGATCGCTTGATTTTACGAGTAAATATACTAAATTCAATGTCAGTCATTCTATGACTTGGAAAAATACCAAATTAGAATAGCTTTTAGCCGGTGTTTTTATATTTATAAGTTTTATTTTTAAATTTTACGCATCACTGTTGAGATTCTGCATACATTTACGGTCATACTGTTTCATCATAATGTTTTAAGCTAAAATACTTTTATGTTTTTACGAATAGTTTATATTTTTTTCGCCATGTATTAAAGCATTCATAATGTTCTTTGTATGAAGCAGTTTTTATACTTTTGTACTTTTTACTACAATTTGTATATAATATATGTCAAATAAATTTATGGAACTGTTTTTTATAAAATGAAATTATTTTTTTTTTCAATTCGTGCATGAAAAGGACCCTTTTTGCCTGAAAAGCATCTGGTGCAACTTAAATTATTAAATAACACAGGCATACATTAACAAAAAAAGTATTATGTTCCGGAAACAAATCAAGGACAGAATTGGCTTAGTACGTCTTAATTTTATGATATTTAAGGGGTACGTATTTTTAAGTATTAAAAAAAAAACAAAGTAAAAACAATTTTTTATTATTTTTTTGTACAAACTAATATATCAATGTTTTTGTCCCTAAAGATCAACTTTAATCTGCATCTCTATAATTTCTTTTCTCTGAGATCCAAATGTGTTAATTCTGGAATAGAACTCTACTTGCAAGTTTGGAACATACCAGTTTTTCTTGTAAGCCTGCGTTATCAAGCTGTCCATATTTTTGCAAATATGTATAGATTCTTACAAAAAGAATTTGTTGTAAAAAAATGTACGATTAAAAATGCCCGTCCCTTATACATCTTTTATATACAAAAAAAGTTTATCCTACATTCATTGAAAAAATTAATGACTGTAACAAGGGAGTAATTGTTTTTTTCAGACTCCCATGATAGTATAATTCATCATCATCATTGCTAGAAAAGTCAACTTTCTGTCTTAGTTGCATAAAAAAGAATATAATTTTACAGATTACTATTCCTATATAAATGTAAGAAAATAATAGAGTCTATAAATACGTGTAACAATATTAGTATCAGTTCTAGAATACTCAATATATATAAAATCGTTTTCGTAATATTATTTATTTTATAATATTTCAACTCGTCGGATAGCATATAATCATAAAATTACTACTGTAGTATGCGATCGTAAACTGGAACTCATTTTGTACATGAAAAAAAAAGAACAAGAAAATTTATACATATGAATTTCGCAAAAGATTCGCATCATTAGACATTCACTACCCTACAATACAAAGCGAATTGAAAAATTTCTTTCGATCGAAGCGAATTGGGGCCTCGGAGTTTGCGCTCGCGCGACCGCATGCGTATACAAATCCATTGTAATTAAGAAAAACTAGTAGGCACAGTACGCTGAACGCAAACATATAACTTACTTGGCAACGAGAAAATCCCTCATAAACCTGCGCTCGTGCTCGGCACTTTTCAATCTCCTCGAATAACAATTTCGTCCCCTCCTACCCGCCGCTAATCTTTCTTTCCTCCTATGCGAGAAAAATACTGTATTTGAGCGAGACGCGCGCCATGCACCAACCGAGAGATCGCCTCTCTGCGGTATTATCGTATTTCTTTTTTTTCTACACATTTCTCTCTCTTTCTCTCTCTCTCTCTCTCTGCCGTCCATAACGATTTCTCTCGTGCGGCGGTGGAGAAGAAAGAAACGGTTGATCTTTCGCTCGCGCGCCCGCGCACACGGGTCGAGAGCTGCTTACCTTGAAAAGCCATTCGGACTTTGACCTCGCGCGAGTTCTTCATTTCTGTCGAGGAGTTCTGCTGTTGTGGCCTGCGGGTTACTGTGGGTGCATGCGTGTGCATTGTTGCGGTGAGTTCGCGGCACATCCCCTTTGGGAATATGCCTCTCTTGAGAAGGTTTTGCAATTTTTCATCTTCGCATGCTGAATTTTAGCGCTATTTTTCAATTATAACTACATCGGGTAATATCGAGAATTATTATCAACCTATTGAGGGTGCACAAATAATAAACATTTATTCCGATCCAGCTGCTACACCTCACTCGCTCATGTTATCTCGGTTAATACTCATATTTCAAAATTGTTGCAAAACTGTTCCAAAAGTACATTCCAAACAAAATACTTTATACCTATAAGAATACAAATATCAGATGGCTGGAAAATAGGAGAACTGGAGCACCGGAGAACTGGAGAACTGGAGAACCGGAAAAAGTAGAAGCTCCTTAACGAGCTCCTTAATATAGTGTAAGATAAGATTTTTTCTAAATACACGTTTACCATGATGGAATAAAGTTTGAAATTGCCACAAAGATGTACTTATTCAATTATTACTTATTTTTTTATACAATCTGTATCAAACATTTTCACATAGGAATCGATGGATTTCAGATATCAAAATTAGAAAAATGAAAATGAAATTCTAAAAGTGAATTACTATATACATTAGACTCTTACTTCTTTCAGGGCGATATTAACCTTTGTATAAAAATATTTTTTATTCATAACACGTACTATCAACTATGCGTTCATGTGTACACATCCATATTATGAAAATATTTAGGGATGTTCTGGATAAATATGAGCTTATATCCGTTACCAGATAAAATGAAGAAAAGATTTAAAATTTGCACACGCGCGTCAATGTCGTGCGTACTCGTCGTGCGATTTCGCTCATTCAAAAATCATCGCACTCGTCAATATTTGGGCGCTATACTGTCACACTCTGTGTTGTGGGCGAGAATTGTGTGCGTCATTGCGCACCTATAGCTGATATCGAACAATTAACGGTTCTTAAAATTATAAAATAGGTCAGGTACACCATTATATCGAGTACATATATGAGCGATTCAACAGAAAATCCACATTTAAAAAGTTTTAAAAAATTGCAAAAAATTTCAAAACAATAAATTTGTTCTTTTTCTATAGGTCATGCTAATATATTAACGTAAACAGTCTTGTAATGTCATTTTAACCATAGATCAATTTTCTTATGTAAATTCAACACGAGAAAAATGAATAAAAAACGGTCACTAACAATTAACGAATATTCAACTTCTAAAGACGCATAAATATGAGTTTTACAGAAAATTAAAGTAGAGAAAAATAACTTAATTTTAAGCTAACAATCCTAAAAGTTGAAAGATTTTATGTAAAGTTGCGTATATTTGATAATATCAAAAAATGTTGAAAAATTATCAAAATCATCGTATGCGATAAATCGCTCATGTGTCGTCAATTTTCGCGATTTGCAAATGTGCGTTATAATTTTTAACTGAAACTGAAGCTCTTTTCTTTTACATTAATTTTCTTCTTATGAAAAATTTGTTTGCCCCTTTAGGAGATTAGTATTTAATAATGATTAGTGAGCGTTTTTCGATTATTTGCCACTAAATTGATCTACCGTTGAAACAGTGCCATAATACTATTTTCATTGGTTGAGGATTTTTTTCGTCCACTGTGTAACCTATAAAACAAAATAAACTTTATTGCAGAAAATTGTATTACTTCCAAATGTATCTTTTAATATTTCAAACCCTTTAAGTGTGGACTTTCTGTAGAATTGCTTTCGTGCACTGCGAGAAAGGCCGGCAGTTATTCGATCCACATTCTGCCGTGATAGATGTGTGTAAATAAATTGGCGCTCCGTAATTCGGTATTCGCTGCGCGATAATGGACTTTATGATCCTGGCGAGTGACTTTTCGCGTCGCTAAAAAGCGAAAGTAAAGTGAAGAATTCATTGCTCGCATCTATATAGATAAACAGAATTCAATGTAAATAATGCTCAAACCAGCTCGTAATCAAATAGAAGCTTGTGAAATTTTAACGGATCACTATATTGGCAGAAGGACGTATGTGACAACTGATGCTCAGATGATAAATTTGCGAGCAGCGAGGAATAATTGAAGAAACGCCCGCACAATGAAGACAAACAAATTGAAAGAGAAGAAAAAACAGCTTGGTGTTCTTATGGAAACAGTCTCGGTGCACAGACGGAATGTCCCACCTTGTGTACACACTATACGAAGGCCATCTTGGGCCGCAGCGTCTCATCTCTGGAAAAAATTGCTCTCGCGGGTGGAAGGGGAGCTAATAAGCCTCACGGACAGCGCGATGACTATTATCGCTTTTGAAGAAAGTCCCCGCGTGCCGTGCCGCCATCGCCGCCGCCGCTGTTGCCCCACTCCCATAGTATCCGACGTTCCCGCGGGGGCAATGTCAAGGTACTATAAGTCCGGGCGCATCTCTTAGAACCGGTCATTCGTCGCGAACGGGTTCGATCGGCTTGTCGCATACGGGACACGTGGGGGACGCGAGATAGACGTAGAGAAGACGAGATTTTCCCAAGATGCAGCACCTGACGCTCATCACGATCGTCCTGGTCGTCGCCACGACGGGGTTTGTCCAGGCACGAGGCAAATATAGGGGTCTGGAGTTCCTGGATACGTGCACGAAGAGCGATCCTGAGCTGGAAAGCTGCCTGACGAGGTCGGCTAACACGCTAGCCGAGAATTTCAGAGCAGGTGAGTTTGCGGGGATGAAAGTGGATTGGAGAAATTTGATTTTTCCAATTGACGTTGGTGCTGGCAAGTGTCGAGGTAGCAAAACCGAGTGAAGCGAGCGTTTTGCGGTTTGCCTAAATTTCAGAACATAATAAACGTATGACAAGGGGAAAGTTCGCTCAAAATTATTTTAAATTATTTCGACGAACTGCGTTCTTTAAAAAGTTTGATATTTGGATATTTCTTACATAAATATTTTTAATGATAATAATAATCATTAAAGCATCTCTTTATTATATATTTCACTAAGAACGCATGGTGTAACACATTTAGTAAAATATTTTAAATTTACTTTTTTTCAAACTAATGATAAATTTAATTTTGATTTATTCTTTTGGTAAATAAAATTGTAATTATTTACAGGATTTTCCTATTGAATTTTTCAAGAATTTGAAAAAGACATCGAGCCCAAATTTATGAATATTCAAAGTTAATTAAAGTACCGTTTGAAAAGATTAAACTGTAAACATCAACTTTAAATACCTTCCCGAAACCTGATATACTGGAATTTGTATAAAACGGTATTTAAGTCCCAAATTGTGCGATTGAAGAGACACTGAGAAGAAATTTAAAACGTCAACAACCAAAGTAATACTTTATATTCAAAAAAATGTTGAACCCCGTTACAACAGTTGATTGATTTCGTTTTTGAATTCGCGATGATAATTCAAAAATTTGAATGGCATTTTTGAACGTCAGTTTGCTTGTTACGCATCAGGGAAAAATCGCGCAGCAATTTCTTTGGAAAGTGCAAACGGGAAGTTGCATGCCTCTAGGAATACGAGAAGAAGGTGACGACGCGAGGTGAAAAAGCAGGTTATAACGGTGTATTTGAATCGTCGTTACCCAATGTCCTACATTCGGCCCGCACGGAACCATCACACGTCGTTGTCGTCGCCGTAGTCGCATTGCAGAATACTAGTTTCCTTTCAGTCAAATATTGACAGCGCGAGCTGCTCATGTCTCAGTCGGTGTTGAACCGCGAAAAAAAATACATTTCCGCCGACCGCAAGCAACGCGCATTTCGTGAGGCTTCGGAACACTCTTATCGGGGGCTTTAATCTTCGCCGACCGCAATTGCAAAACTTGCTTTTTTGCGAAATACCATTTGGGGCAAGAGAGAAATATCTAATAAATAATAATAATAAAGAAAATAGTGCCCCTAATTATTGGCTGATGTGCCGTGTCGTTGTTTTTTGTGATAATTTTATGATCCCCCGACTAAGCGATTCATGTCTGCTCTTTTCTAAAATAAATAAAAAATAAATTTATCTAATAATATCTGAATAAAATACTTATTTGTTGTATTTAGTTATAAGGAATAATCTTTTCCATATATCCACCGAAAAGTTAAATGAGACGTTAAAACGGTATTGAAATTGAAATTCGTAAATTCTGCTCTCGCTTTCAATTTCTATAGAAAGTCACTAAAGTGTGTTTGCTTATAATTGCAATTTATGTATCTATATAGATATATTTTGATTTATTAAAATAATTTGACACAGTGATATTCCAATAAATATTCAAGATACATATATAAATATGTGCTGAAAATATGAATATCGCATGATTCGAAAGAAGAATTAAAAATAATAAGAAATGTAATGATTGATGGTAAAACAATATTTACAGGCCTACCACAGCTGGGATACGCTGACGTCGAACCCATAATCTTGGACGAGCTGCACATCGCCCTGGGCGGCGGACCCAACGGATACAAGGCCCAGTTTAAGGAGATAACGGCTCGCGGCGTCTCTGCAGTGCGCGTCACCGGCGTGCGCGCCCGCCTCAGCGACGAGGAGGTGCAACTTCAGCTCGCCCTCTCCATACCAAAGATCAGAGCCGCAGCCAAGTACCGATCGAGCGGCACACTCATTCTCGTCCAAGCCAGCGGCGCCGGCGACTACTGGGGAGAGTACGGTTGGTATCACGCGCCTTGCCTTCACTGCTCAAACTTGTATATCACCTGCAAATGCGATATTATTACCGGCCGAAATTTTTTTGCGACGGCGCCTGACTGGTAGGCAACCGGTTGCTTGGCTGAGTACACCTGGTTTGTCAACGTTCAGGTGTATCGGTACCAGAGGGATTATCATATTCACAGTATTTTTTTTAACGTAATATTATTTTTTATGGGAGTTCTATCCTTTGACATTATTTAAAACATTTACATTTATACACTTAACTAGTGCAATTAATAAGTAGATTTAATAAAAGACGTTAGATTGAAAATACGATTTTGTTAGTCTATAGAAAATCTATAAAATATGCAATAATCTTACACAGACGTACTGTTGCTAGACTTTGTTTTTCATAAAGACTGGTTTGTGAAAAATGCATTTCGTTTCAACTAATGAATTTATTACCAGTCTTTTAAGCCATGAATATAAACTTTTCAATGGTACGTATATATTTGCACACAGCATTCATTTTTGAGTTATATAAGTTAAGACCTATCTGATAAATGATTACGATAGAAGATGTTGGGAAAATATATACAATGTCGAATTGTCGATACGACGCTATGTTAAACGTATTTAAAGGAATGCTTTAACACCTTTACGTCTCTGCCACCTAGCTTCAAGAAATTTAAACAGGAACGTTTTAATAACTTCATCTAACAATATAACAAATGTCATAAAATTGTAATCAATTATTCAGTTAGGTGTAGAACTCCCTTAAAGGGACAAGTCTGAGTTAAAGTCTAAAAAAATAGAATTTAGTATAATTAATCAGATATCATTATTTTCTTAAATCTATATAAAAAAAGACTTTATACCTAAAAAATATACATAAAAACGATATTTTAGCACCTCCTTGGCTCCTATATTTTCATTTACAAGTCTGTAATATAACCATTGGATTGAAGTATCAATTTTTGTATATCACCTCAGGGCACGTAGCACTGCTCTGGAACGCTTTGACCAAATGAATGA
>JAYJLV010008732.1:0-10037 GCA_036873485.1 Torymus texanus | reverse complement strand
CACCTCGCTCCGCCCTGCTCTAGGAACTCATTAATTTTATCCGGCCCCGAAATCAGACGCTCTCGCGTCGTCGTCGTCGCCACCACCGTGCGAGAGCGTCTTGTAAATGGTAATTGAATATTTCACGCGAGCTACGGAAAAACGGTATATATATCGAGAGAACGCTATACAACGTATATTTTTTGTATATATATATATATATATATAAGAGATTCATTCTATACCAGATTGTCGATCATGAATTATCTTTGTTTTCGTTGTAGTTGTTATATGCAGGAACTTTTCGAGAACCACGTGTCGATAGATGTCGAGGTGTATATATATCGTAATAATTGACGTATCGGACTGTTTTGGGTGAAAAAGCCGCGCACGCGTATAGATGCGCAAGTAAATAGACAGGTGGCAAAGGGAGAACGGTGTTGTTTACCTAACGAAGCATAGAGGGAAATGAGCAGTATATCGTTCTCGACGTATAGACATTCAACTATTGTCGCGTGCTGATTTAACGACGTATTTACCGGGAATCGTAAAAGGAGCGAGTCTGTGACTTCTCTAATTCTTGTTTATCTCATATTGGAAATAGAATTATAAATTAATGAGCGGTTCTAATAAACTATTGTTTGTGAAGTACAATGTGTCATTGGTTTATCGAGTAAAATTAAATTTAATGCAGGAACTGATATTTTTTTATGCATCTTGCATATTGGATGGTATATATCGGATACATTTTAATTATAAATACTTAGAATTTTAATGAATAAAGAATCGATATAAATTTATTATTATTGTGTATACATATATATTTACTTCGAACACAATTATTTAAAAAAAAAAACAAGTGGAAATTGTTGCAATAAAAAGAAAAAAAAATGTTGATTTTATATTCGTTAAGATTTTTGGCATAAAGTCGTTCATGGAGAAAAATCGATTTTCATTGTGACAAATAAAATGTTTCATAAAAATATAAATTTTTCTATATTACTTTTTTTAACGTTCGCCTACCATGCAAGTTTTAGTTCAAGTGAAACAGTAATATTTTACAAAAGTAATAAAATTTTCGAGTATGAGTAAAGGTAAAAAATATTTACTGACAATAATTTAACAGAAAATGTTCAAAATTTTCCTCTAATCCGCATTCAGTGTACGTCATTCAAATAAATGCTCGAATCTTCCTTCATCGCTTATTCACCTCATTTAAAACTGCTAATCTCGTAATTTCATTTACCTATCCTAATAACGAAACGATGTGTTTTCCGACTCGCTTTTCGTAGTAAAACTCGAAATCGCGCAGCGACGCCGTTCTATATAATAGCGCAATCCTATTATATGCTTTAATTTCCGAGCTTGCGAGAAACTTTTCCTAAGTAAACTAGGCCAGAAATTATTATGAAAAAAAAAAAACGAAATGAAGCGTATATAGGACACGTGTGCTTTAGTACTAAAGTACCCTTTCGACCCTCCGTAATTTATATATACGAAAAAATAAAACAACAGTCGAAATTCGTGCAAGTTCAACCGTCAATGTTTCGACAAATATACTTATTGGTATAAAATAGAGCAACACTAAAAATTGTTCATCCATCAATATACCGCGATACCCTCCACAAACACACGATACACCAAGGCACACACGACAGTTACATGTACCTTTGCATCTTTATATTACAAAATCGGTCTATATACACGACATTTTATCTCAACTACATTAACGGACACGCTATAGCAAACTACAAACCGTAATTCAGCGTTGTTCACACGCTGGAAAAGTACTTTCAAATCGTCCGGTAGTGAAGTCTACGCGTGGCCGCGCGCAATACAGAGTGCCATCGGTTTGCTCGATAAACAGAGAGTGGGAATCGAATCCGCGCGCGCGCGTGCGTTCGTTGCAGTAGCAGCAGCAGCAGCAATGCAGGCCAACTTCTCTTATTTCATTTTGTCGCTCTCGCGTACTGCCACATCACCGCACGCGTGCGCACACCTTCAAAGCGACCTCGTCGATCTATATGTTATATATATATATATATATACACACACACACACACACACACACACACACACACACACACACGTCCGATTGACGAGGTTCTCATATATATATATAGGTATATATACCTATACATCCCTCGCCTCGTCGAAATCTATTCAGGTACATCCAGATGGAAAGAGAGAGAGAGAGAGAGAGAGAGAGAGAGAGAGAGAGATAGAGAGAGAGAGAGAGATAAATGAACGAGAGGTGTATAGTATCTCGCGCCTTCCCTATCACTGCACATATATATACACACTTTTTCTTTTTTTGTGTTCGTACGTTGTTTTGACGAGAGCGCACATGTAGGATTATGTATACACTTGGATTCGTATATCTGAAAAGCAAGCGTGTGTGTGTATGTGTGTATATATATCGGTGGTAGTAGTGCGCGAAAATCTATATACGATGCCCTGAGTGCGTTGTCTACTTTCATTCTATACGGCACACCCAAGTATGTGTATGTGCGTGTATATCACGATGTGCGAACGCGTCATAATAGATCGAGAGGATGTTACCTTACGTTGCGGATGTATGTTATTTGTTGGCACGAAGAAGTTGATACGATGGGCAATCGGGGCTCACGTCGAAGCGAATCGAGAGAGAGAACGAGAGAGAAAGAGGTACTATAGGTGGGCGGCGACGGAGAATGTATATATATATAGGTGTTACGGAGGTGTGGAAAAAGTCGTGGATACGTTTTTTTTTGCAAGATATGGGGAGAGAGAGAGAGGGAGAAGCTATTAGTATAGAAGTATATACTTAAAGTTTTTGGAAGAGTGTTATTTATTTGAGCGATGTTACGCGCGAAACGATTAGCTGTACGTATACGGGATCAAATGCCGACGGGTGTAAAAAGTTATTGATTGATTTGAAATAAGCTTTATTAGTGTCATGAGGTACGGCTATTAAGTCTTATTGAAGATGACTAACTACGTCCAAGATAAACATAGTAATTATTTTCTAGCTGTTTTGGTTTTTTGCAGAGCGAATATTATCAAAGATCTGTGTATATATAGAAGTTTATATATAAACGTTATATCGTCATACCTATATATTAATCCACCGTATAATACTATTACATATTTATATATATACACACACACACACACACATTATTATTCGTACAAGCCAACCTTTCTCTTCTCTCGCTCAACCGTCAACCGCTGTGAAATCGAATCAACACCTCATCGCGTCCTATAAACGAACGGCGCAATCGTATAAAAATTGATAAAAATCCGGCTCATGTATGCAGGCCTCGATATAATAATAAGTATACATATACCGTGAACAAGAGCCGCACTTCAATCGCCGTACACGAAATCGCGTAATGACGGCAATAAGACACATCACATGCACTGCAGGTGAACATGACAATCGCTATATATAACAGGCCGGAACCCTGGCCCCTATAATAATATACCTTATTCGCTTGATCATCTCGCAATCACATCGCGGGTGTCGCGCAATTCGTCGTGTCGTACATTATTCGGTACTTGTATATATGTATATTTGTCGAATTTACCTCTTGCACATAATATATATATATCTACATAACCCGCTAATAAAACGGTCGGGCATTAACAACAAAATCGATCGAATGATCGATCGATCAATCAATTTCCCCCTCTCTCTCCCCCTACCTGCGCGTATACAGATTATTCGTATTAATTCTCACACACTCATGATGGCGTGTATCCTGCGCTCGTTGGCTCTATCTCTCTCTCTCTCTCTCTCTCTCTCTCTCTCTCTCTCTCTCTCTCTCTCTCTCTCCTTTATCTAAAACAATCTATCTGCGTACGCGCGCGGCGCGGGCGCTTAGGAAAACGGGTGTAAGAGAGAGAGAGAGAGAGACGGAACGCGCGCTGACCCTGTCCGGTTAATGGCACTGACTATTTAGTTCACGCCGCGATCGGCTCTCTCTCTCTCTCTCTCTTTCTCTGTTTCTCCCCCCCCTCTCTCTCGCTTGCTTCACCTATAACACCGGATCCGAGAGGCTCTTGTTATATTCGAGACACAGTGGAGGCGAGCGAGTGAGTCGCTTCGTCCTTTCTCTCCTCCTCCTCTGTGGCTACGACTGCGCCCACAGTCCCGACAATTAAAGCGGCATTTATTTATCACCAATTAGAGAGAGAGAGAGAGAGTGAGAGAGACCAGCAGAGTATGTATGTGTGTAGCGAGCTGCGTAGTTAAAAAAGAGGCAGAGAGGGAGCGCCTCAGCGTCTCATTACAGTCATAAAGGGCTTTATTGGCTTGCTCTTTCACTCTCTCTCTCTCTGGCGCGCGTTGTGTCCCGAGATGCTGATTGAATTTCGCAATTTTAATTGCTTTTCGCTGGGCCTGGTTTTCGAAGAAGCTCCCTCGTACCATTTCTCTTTCCCTCTTCGCTCTCTCTCTCTCTCTCTCTCTCTCTCTCTCTCTCTCTCTCTCTCTCTCTCTCTCTCCCGTTCTCTCTCTCTCGTTCATCCTTCAACGACGAGTCTATAATATACGAGTGGACTCGACGAGGAAGAGGAGGTGGCGTCGGCTAGCCGCGGCGGCTCCTGGGAAGGGAATGTTTTCGCGCGGGTATGCATGCATGCAGTACTCGCGGATGAGAAAAGTAAATGTAGCGAGAGAGAGAGAGGAAGAGAAAGAGAGAGCAAGCGCTGAATTACTCGTCCGTGGATTTACGAGCGAGCGGCTTTTCCTCGATCGGCCCCTGTGCGCATGCGCGCGCGCGATGAATAATACCGTGGAGCAGCGTGCGAGGAGCGTTTTTGTTTAGAGTGCGGATCGGATGCGAAAGAGAGAAAGAGAATCAATTCTGTCGGAACGAGATTTTTCGAATTTCTGCGCGATGAGCATAGAGAAAGAGAACGGGAGTGTATAAGTATAGAGGAATTTTCCCGATAGTTTGAATGTAAAAATACGCGCTTCCGCGTGTTTACGTGGTTTGGGAAATGCAATGGTGCGGGTATATAGTGAAATTTGGAGTTGAAAAAAAATTGGTTAGTCAATAAAAATACAGGATTATGGTATTACGAGATTTGCATGTATTACATATTATATAATTAAAAAAAGCTAAATTCAAATAAAATCTGCTGAATAAATTACGATTGTTAAATTCTGCTTTACCCGGTGTTAATAAATGTACAAAGTGTAGTTTAATCGTAACAATGAAGAGGCTGTATAAAAAAAAAGTTATAATATAACATAAATAGTTTTTCGTATAAATACATTCATTTCATTACAAGCAGTTACGAAGACTCTGAAAAACTGGACTATAATGAAAATTAGGTATATAACGAGCTCTGATTTACAATCGTTAAAATTACGATTAACTTTAATGGTCTGAAAAACTGCCGTAAAGCAGATTAACATCTTTTCTAATAATTCGAAAAACAGCGAACCACCGCCGTTGCCCATTATAGCTCGAAATTGACGTAAGGCCCTTTATCATCGCATTTGCGTCGTAAAAAGCGCGGGTTCATTAAGGTTGAAGGATTACGCTAAACGCTTTTAGAAATTTTCGCCGGAACCCCATTTATTACAATACGCCAGAGTAATGATCTCTCAACGTTAACTGTACACGTGTATGTGTGTGTGTGTGTGTGTGTGTGTGTGTGTGTGTGTGTGTGTGTATATAATATACGTATATATACGCAAGCTAATTTAAGTTCTGACAAGTTATGTTTAATTTAATTGCCCGCTCGAAATAGAATAATAATATGGTGGACTCGATAAACACTTCTGCGAACGAACCGAACGAAATAATTAAAGTCTGCCAAGGGCAACGTTTTATGATTTGAAAACAATGTTTGTCGTCGTTCGTCACTGCTTCTAAAGATATAAGTCAACACGAAATAATTGCGAATATATATGGCTTCTGTTTAACATCTATTTGGTATACTGTTTAATAAACACTGTAAAATGGGTATCCTAAACGATTCTCGCACTGTTTATAAATTTCTCTCACGTCGAGTAATGCAGCTCCTTGAGTGTGTGTGTGTGTATATATATTTTTCGTCGAAATATTAACAAACAATGCAAACTTATGCATAAAATCGCACAAGTGTTTTACGAGATCTCAGTATATATATATATATAGTCGCTCAAGGTCTTGGCGCTTCCACACACAGGCACAGACAAAGTCTTCATTCTCCCAGGCCGCATGTTATCAAAGCCAAAACTCTTCTCTTCGTTCTTCTCGCGCTAACAATTTTTTTTTATGGCATATGATAAACGGCAACAAAACGGTACATCTTCAATATATATAACTTCACGATCCGTTTTTCATCGTGGCAATAAGGCGCAAGAAGTCCATTCAAGAAATCGGCGAACAATAATTTCAACAATTTAACGAATCTCAAGCGTATACTGCAGAAGAGAGAACATCCGAGAGGGAATATAATGCGCCGATAAATGAGGCTCGAATCGAGGCATTGTGCTCTCTTGCGCTCTTGGCGAGCGAGAGATGATAAAGCGTCGTTCTTGGTATTGCCGATTATAAAACAGAAAAGCGACTGTATTCGCTAAGTTTACGGCGGGGGCGGAGGTGGTAGAAGGTGGTGGAAGGGGGAAGACTTATCAGAATCGTATAGCTCGTGCACGCGCACGCTCTCGATATCCTTTTCTTTTATCGCGAGCGAAGGACAGAACGCGAATAAAAGTCGCTGAGTTATAAAAACTTGTTTATGCCTCGCACCAATCAAAGTATTAAATTAACCCGCGCGATATATCGCCTCATGAGTTTTATCATGCGTAAAATAAAGCAATTTCAGCGTATATTATCGATCGCGCGGGTGAGACGCGCGCGCGGAAGAAAGTCGTTGAAATATGCGCTATGCCGGTGTATGTGTGTGTGTATATATAGCTATGTAGAAGCTGCCGATAAGTGTGGAATGAAATTTCTTTTGGGTTTTATTGTTGTAATGGGAGTACAAATAAAACGTGCAAAGTGAGTAATATGTGGTTTGTAATTGGGTAGATCGAGAGGATGAAGGTGACTGTATAACAAGTAACTCGTGTTATGTAACTTGGTTACAATGGTGGAAGCGGATGTAAAGTTCCGTTTTATTCCGTAGAACTGACAGTGCTTAACGACAGTTTAGTCTTGTTTAAACTTTTAACGTCTAAATGTATTTCATTGAACTACTTTAATATATCGAATCGAACTTTTTCCAACAATTCACATGAATATTCATAATTGATGTTTTATTTTTTCCAAATAAATATTATTATTATTATACCACATACGTAATAATAAAAATATAAAATTCTTTTAAAAATTTAATTTTAATTATATTATTAAAACCTTTTCTCTGAACAATTCAATTTTAATAAATTTAACATGAATAATATACAAAAAAAAATCGGAAGAAATGAGAATTTTACATGATATTAATTACTTTTTATTTTTATATGAAATTCCTGAGATCATTTTTAAAGTCTTTCGGAAGGTTGAGTTGTTTTATTGGAAAATAATTACCAAAAATAACATTGTCTTTGAACGACGGTTATGAACTTTAGCATTTCCTGAAAATCTGCATTTTCCGCTATAAAGGTTCGTTCGAACGAATTTTGAATTTTCGTCAAATATTTTAATCAAACCAAATTTCTCTGCTCAACAAATCAAATATTTTTATAATAAATGTGGTTATTTTCCTGTGATATTTTTTCCAGGTTATATTCAAACCTATATAGAAAAAAATTATGCTGATTCTTTATATTAATGAAAATTACATGCATTGAATCTATTGCTTAAAAGAAATAGTATAGCAATTCATCAGAAATAAATTTATAAAAGAAAATCTAAGTCAATTAATATAACATATACTATTGAAAACTAAAATCTTTTAGTTATTTTTAGTATATTATAGTATCATTTAACAGAAAACAGAGTAATCGTGACAAGAACTCACTTTACTATGTTGTTTAGTTAATTTTATCGAATGATTTTTTCTCGGTGTACTGCGTTGGTATTACGGTACCATGCAAAAGCATACGCATGAGAACCCAAAAAACGCGCCGCTGGTATTATTCACGATTTTTCCATAAGATTCTACAGCCATAACACAAATACAGTAATATATGCATCCACAGTAATACTCGCACATGAACTCTACTCAAAACGACGTTTCATCCCTTAACCGAATTGAATAATGTCGTTTTCCCTTCATCCTCGTTGCATCAATAAAACCTCCTTACGGATGCGAACAGTACGTACAATGAATAATTAAGCAGCTTTTCTAAGTAAAACTGGTCAGCGCAATTTACTTGGAAAATCCACATCTCGAATTTTCGAGCGCGAGCATTTATATATATATATATATATATATATATATATATATCACGCTGTGAGGGTGAGCAAGAGCGACAACGAGAGAGAGAGAGAGAACAATCGGATCCTCACCGCAGTACCACCGAACAATGGTGAACAGTCACCCACGGGAGCAATCAATGAACCTTATAAATATTCTGCAGTCGCGATTTCGTTTGCCGTTAAATTCGGTTTTTAATTGTCAAATTCGCGAGCTTTAAATGGACATTATTTTGCGTTGTATTTAAGACTGGTGACGGTATCGATACTTTGTTTTTTTTTATTTAAGGGGAAAAAATACAGGCTAAAATTCAGTTACGTCAAAAGTTGAACTTTTTGCTTGGACAGTGCATGAAAATTTTTATTTATTTTCGGTGATTCAATATCTTAATAAAAATTTTAGCATCAAGAAATAGCTAGAAAGTTAGTATAAATAGGAAGGAAAATGTGAAAGAATTCGATTGTAAATGCGATAGTACATCCAAATATAAACCGTAAACACAAGCCAAAAAATGTCAGCTATCGAAATTGATATTTTTTTTGCAATTGTCTGCGTAAAGTTGATTCGTGAAGTGAAATTTTCGGTGCGTGAATTTTACTTCAGAAGTTATCGTTAAAAAGATTTTGTATTCTCTAAAGAAATGTATCAAAATTCGTCTAAGAAACTATTTACTAAGTTGTAGAAAACAAAACGATTACAAAACTAAACTTATCCTACAATTATTGTTTGCATTTCATCGCAATTCTTTGCTTCACCATGTAATAAACGACAGATCGTCTTATACATAATGTTGGTAAAAATATCTAAACAACGCTTTGAAGTTTCTTGATTCACAAAACCAATAGGAATTGCCTGTCAGAAAATTGAAATTTCTATTTTTTTTCAGAAAATTAAACCATTTCTCATGCAGTTCACGTTATATCTTATATCCGATAAAGAACTCTGTCAAAATCCCATCAAGATTAATAATACCCATGATTCACGTATATACCATTGATTACCAAACAATGAAGCAAACAAACTAATAAACTCAAATGAGAGGGAAAAAAGAAAACCCTCCAGTCATCCTTGTCTTCCTCTCGGCGACAATTGGTCCTCGTAAATCTCGCATAAATCACTCGATCGCTCGGCAACCCCACAAAAAAAAACAACAACAACCAACCATAAGAAACCCTTCTTTAAAAAATTCCCGTATACAAAAGCCAACACCGCCTCACATTCCCCGTCTAACAAGCTCATAAACGCTGATCAGCCGAACGTTCACATTAATTCGCACTGCTGAGGATTCCCGCTCTATATATAACGCAAAAGCTGAGCGAAGCCACGAGAGCATCACTCTCTCTCTCTCTCTCTCTCTCTCTCTCTCTCTCTCTCTCTCTCTCTCTCTCTCTCTCGTTCTCTCGTTGACCTCGCGCAATAATTTTGAAATCAGAAATTCAGCACGTCGTCGAGAGGTTATATATATATATATACATGCGCGACAGCGACGACAGCACTCGGCTCCCGCCGCAATTAAGAGCAGCGCAACGCCGCGCCGTCGCTCAATAGGCACTAACGGTCCTCGTCAATCCGCCTCTATCAATTGTCTCGTTCTTCTCTCTCCGCGCTCGCGCGGCTCTTCGCTTTCTCCCCCCGTCGTCGTAGTCGTCGTCGTCGTCGTTCGATCTCTGTGCAATGTTGATGTAGCGCGAATGTCTATATATAGATATATA
>JAYJLV010008721.1:0-10037 GCA_036873485.1 Torymus texanus | reverse complement strand
AGAGAGAGAGAGAGAGAGAGAGAGAGAGAGAGAGAGAGAGAGAGAGAGAGAGAGAGAGAGAGAGAGAGAGTGAAAGAAGGAGGGAGAGAACACACATACACGAGGCAGTCAAGGAGAAGAGAGAAGAGAGCGCGCGCGCGCAGGCTGCACAGAGCAAGGAACGAGCGATTATCCGTTTGCGGCTTTCGAGGGTAAGAAGACCGAGAAGGAATTTAAGCGCTGCAGTATAGTGCCGCCGATATATGCCGCATCGGCTCTGTGTCTGTCTTTTGTTCGGTAAAACGCGATGAACCGTATGCATTACACACTTTTCTTTCAGAAGCGACGCCAGCGCGTCGTCGTCGCCGCCGATCCTTCTAAACTTTTCCGGCCTTCTCTAAATTTGTTTTCCTTTTTCTTTCTTTGCATCAGTGTTGTTCTAGCAACAGCTCCTCGTCATAATGCAGGCTATTGCAACAGACTATAGGACAGTGAACGAATCGATTTCTGAACTTTTTCGAGAAAACAGAACCCTTTTGTAACAACATCGAAGGTATATAGTTTTTGATGCATGTTATATACAACTTGTTCCGAAAATATATGTCTCCTATGAAATTCTGAACCAAAAGTTCTTTTCCCATTTTTTTTTATATGACTAGTAGTTTGTTTATAATTAATGTGTCAAAATTGTTTATTTTGAATATTAGGAATTGTATATCTATATTCATAATACAATATCTATAGGTATGCAATTCCTGTTAAAAATAAATAATTTTGACACATAATTACAAACAAATTACTTGTCATATCAATAAATAGTAAAGGAACATTTGTTTCAGAATTTCACCCTCTACACAATGGTGTATAAAGAGACATATATTTTCCGAACAAGTTGTATAAGGTCGCAGAGTTTTGTAATACTGCGGTGTAAGAGACACGAAATACTTGGCAGCAATTATCCAAGAATTTAAAGGATGACTTAACATTAACAATATGATTATATATATTTCCCGCATATTACGTGAAATTTCTTTAGACTCGCCGACCGATCGTTGTATAATCTAAATCGAGTCAACAGTGTAACTAGTCCTTCTTACACCCATCCGCTACAGCCTTTCACCACTGCTTTGCAACGCCGTCGCCGTCGTATAGTCGTCGCGCACGATTATCCACGTTGATCGTTACCCTCTTCGCCGGGAGACGATCGCGCGGCAAATCTTGCTCCCCCTCATTCCCTTACTCACAGCCCACACACACACACACACACACACACACACACACACATACATGCGCAGGTTAGATACAGGCGTATAGACTCTCAAGCGCTCGATAATGTTCCGTCGACACGATGATGGATCGAGTGTCCCAGGCAGGTAGGTAAATGCGAGCGCGTGTGTTTCACACCGGCAAATCGAATCGATGCGGGGAATTGATGCGCTCTCTGTGTCGTCCCCTCCCTTAGTTCTATGGAAATTGAAAAACGTGAGCGCATGCGCGACACTATATAAGTATATATAGAGCATAGGCGCGGAAATGAATGGCAGTTTTACAAATGTCAAACAGGATGTTTAATCTTGTCTATAATACTTAATTGTCCTTGCGAATTATGGAGTTCATGTTTTTTCTATATATACGGGGACATTTTTACAACAGCGTAAACGTTAATATAAATGTACTTTTATTTGATGTTATTGTTATTTTTTAACACATTTTAAAATAGAAAGAAGAGATATTCAACTTTGTCATACAATTGACTGCAAAACTTTATTCGACATAATTGTAAAATAGAGTTTTTAAAGTTCTTGAGTTTCGACGGATATTCTATAGATCATTAAAAATTAAAAAGAGTCGTTAAACTGAAGTAATTTTTTTATTATATGTATTGATCTCTATAATAAAAAGAAAGATCGAGGAACCTCGTGAAGTACTTGCTGCCCTCAAAAAAGGAAAGATACGCGCATACTATAGCGTCTCGCGCACTAATTGACCCACCGACAAATTATTCACTCTTTCTTGTCCGATTCACACAATTAATTCAATGGGCCGCTTTTCCTCTATGTTTCTTCTCTCCTTTTTTTACAAATCACAGGAGAAAAGGAGTAAGAGAGGGATCTTTTGGTAACCAATGCCAGTTAGATTCGGGCCGGGCATCAACACGGCTGGCTTGCTGTCAACCCGCGCGAAGCAATAATTACCGTGGCTCGTTAGAGTAGTTTGAAACATCGTTGAGAGTGCACCTGCCCACAACAAAATAGTTCATAGAGACGTTATAAGCCGCTTCGTTGCGGTTGCACGTGTCGCCCGTATAACGCAAGGGACGAAACGTATAAGCACACGCACTCTTTGCACTCCCTTTACAAATTGCCGTCATAGTCTGACATTGTACAGTCGCACGCACCCTCGTTCTCTTTTTACTGTACGACGCCGACACGAATCGCACGCGAATTTTCAGTTCGGGCGAGATAAATCGAGTTTTTATATATATAGAACCAAAGCGATGAATAACCAAGGCGATGGATATGCGTATATTGTAATAATAATTTTAATTGAATAACTTCATTTACAATCACTCTAAGAGTTAATTTTTTGATATTTCGATTAAAAGATAAATAGGTATAATATAGTAAGTAAATTCCTCTCTAATACAATAATTTAAATTGGAATTGTGCCGTGATTCCAAGCATATGAATATTTATATACAAGAGTTTATTTTACATTAGAAAAGTATTGATAACACTTAAATATATATAGAATTGAGGAAATAGTTAGTTTGTGAAGAGGAGTATATTTAAATGGGATGTCATCGACATCAAACTTTGGAAAAAGTATATTCCATGAGTCTTTCCGTCTAAATCTATAAATTTTTACCGAATTGATATATCAAATATAATTTTTCTTTGAAGTTTTTGAAACTGCTAAATATTGACAAACAATCAAAATATAAGAAGCTGCAATAATCTTTTCTTCTCCCAATAACTTCAATCCAATACAATGTATATACATAACATCGATGTTGCGCAAGTCTCTCGTTACGTGCAATTACGCGCGTGAAACGCACGCTTCGCAGCCGGTTAATTGCTTTATTCAGAAACGATCAATCTGCAATTAGAGCCACAGTGTCCGGTGTGAAATGTGCTTCGCTTGCGACGACGACGATGGCACATCGTTGGCAGCGGTGACGGCAGATATCATTCCGCCAGGAGATGAAATCTCGATGTGCACAACGTAAAATCATACGCGCGCGCGCGAAAGGAAGGGTAACAGCGCAAATCTCCGTGCCGTTCGTCTGGAACGAGACGTATCATTATATATCGTTGCTCGTGAACTGACGAGTTTCCCTCTCTCTCTTTTGCGCGCGCGCGAGTTTCTTTCTTCTCGGTACTCGTTTGCGTATTAATTCTCGATAAATATTGCACCCTTATCAATACAGTAAATTACAATGCCTCAGAGATTGGATGCTGTTTCAAGTTAATTAGTGAGTTTTTTGCTCTGCGCGCAAATTCGATGGGATCGACGGTCGATCGACTCATAATAATAATTCTTTTGTATATGATTCATTGCAGATATGTGTGTGTATGCGTGTTACAAATTAAAACTGTAAATTGATTTTTATTTTTTCATTCATACTTACATTCCAGATACATTTTAGATTTGACTTTGGCTATTTCTTGATATATATATATATATAGATTTTGAAGTATTTTTAATCCATAATACGCACCCATATACATATAATGGGAAAAAATGGTCATGACAATTTTTTTCAATATAATTTTATTTAAAGAAAATGAAACCACTGCGCAAAACATTTAAAAGAGTTTAAAAAAAAAACTTGAGAGATCTGAAAAAGCGAGAAAAAGTTGAAGCAGTGAATCGGCAATTAAAAGCAGGCGCAAAGGTCCTCTACACGCTATAAAAAGCGAGGCACGCGGGAAAGTGAGAAAGACGAAGAAGGAGAAGCGCGCCAAGAAACGGTGACACGCGATGATTGATGAGGGGGCGGCCAGTTTATGTGATCGGGCCGCGATGGGGTGGTCCGTTCATCTAATCGCAGCCAAGCTGTATCTTATACCCACACACACACGCACATATGAAACCCCTTACGTATATGTGTGTACGCACATAAATATGCAGGCATAAGTTCTCTGCTGTAATGCGCATACGTTTTCCCCGAAACGACGCCAGCTCACCTCTATACACGATCGCTGCGTTTACGGAGATATGCGGGGCTTCGATCTTCTTATCGGCGGCAGGACCTGTTATTATAATAAATGGAAAGAAATGGTGCATTTGATTAAATTGCGTGTAAGATGTCTTCATTTCGAGATGGACCTTTTTTCATTTATGCTCGATTAGCTTTCGAAAGCAAGCCGACGCGCCACGTGTTAGCGCGATTTTTATCGATTATTCCATCAGGAATGTTGATTAATTAGCAGGTGTATACAAAAATATTGTTTGCCGTGTATCACGCTATAGAATATGTGATAAAAAAAAAAATTTCCTTTTACGGTATTGTTTTGTATGTACAGGGTTCTGAAAAATAATTTTATTTTGTAGTGAAGAAATTTAATATAACCAGAAATTTATTTCAAATATTATATATTATACCAAAGTAAATGATATTGTATTAATTTATTCAATATTGAAGGCAGAGTAGACTAATAAGAAGAAAACAAAAATAACAGCAATGCTGTCAGCCCACTAGCGATCATTTTATTTTATCAGCTGCAAATAAAGCCAATAAAATGTCGAACTTTTATTCAAGAACACATCTCTTGCAGTATCGAAAATATTAATAACATATATATTCATCGTCAAAGACGCCGATAAAACGTTATACTCGTGACGCCAATGATACAGAATATAAATCCAACCTTTTAATACGCCCCGTATAGTCGCGCATATGAGAGAGTCTACGAGCAACACCGGGCATATATATATATAGACAGTGGTCGACGTACCTGCGTGCGCGCGCGGCCTGCGCCACTGCACCGCTGTCGCCGAGTGACGGATCTTGTTGTCATGTTTCTCGGACATTGGCAGCCGGTGCCGCTGTCGCTATATAGGACTTCGAAAAATCTCGCGCACGCGCATAACCGACCGTCTTTCTCTTCTTTCTTCAACCTGCTCGCGAGAGCGCGCGCACATTCCAACGCGCTCGCGTGACCGTATCAGCGTAAATATAGGAAAAACCAAGATGTTTCGTATGAAGGGAGATATAGTTGACCATATATTATATATATCGTTTTCATTTATCTGTAATATTCTTGTTTACTCATTATCTAAATTTAATATTTTTTATTGTGTCTTGGATTTTTTTATCGTCGCAAGATACGAAAAATTAAATTTTACTAATAATATTGACAAAAGTATGTGCGATTTAAAAGAAAATTGAATTGACACATAAATGTTTGAAGAATTTTCAAATAACCATCTTTATTTTCAGTAGTTAACATACTCATTATTTTTATGCACATACACTGAGAGAAATGATATAATAAAAATTACTACAATACATAGTAACGCTGTAACATACTTCAAAGATCAAAAAAATTACTAAATTTATAGTAATTTTTTTGATTTTTCAAGTATGTTAGAGCGTTTCTATATGGATTATAGTAATTTTTATTATATATCATTTCTCTCAGTGTACGCTGCAGTAGAAAAAGAACTAATATTCGTTGATAATACAAATTAAAATAATTTTAATAACAGAATCTTATCTGGTCTTCGACATTGAATCACTCGTACAACAGCATAAAATGAAATGTAAAGTAAAAAAATCTGCTTTTGCTATAATTACATATAGTTATACAGGTATTTTTCGATAATGCTTTATTTCTTGACCAGCCCCACCAATGAACGGAAAATTCCGATAATCGGATGTGGCCGGGACACTTGCATGGCTTTAAAACTTGGTGAATCGACGACCTTCAACGCGTGCGCTGCGATAAAGTTCGACGCCTGTTGCCTCAGCTTCTCGCCTCCGTACTCATCTGCGAGTGTGAGCACATCGATAGCATTCGTCTCGTCCATACTTCGGCACATGACTATCTCGCACTGTTCCTTCAACTCCGCGATCTGATATTGGTTGGCCAGCGGCCATACTTGTTTCACTATCTTCTCGATATTATTGATCCTGCCAGTATAAATAAACCTAAGCACTTCCTTAAATATCTGTGGCTCAGCTATAATGGTAATCTTGGTAGTGTTCGAATTAGTCGTCAATATTTCTTGAAAAACAGGGCTCATAGCAGCCAAGATAACCTTGTGCGCCTGAAACTCGTATGAATCGACAACGAGCACTACATCGCTAAAAAGTTCATTTTCTAGCAATTTCTCAAAGTTATTGAAGTACGGAATACTTGACTGCGTCTGCGATATCATCGTGCCACATCCTCCAGATATATTCTTCAAGCCTTGATTCATGATGATCTCCGTTGCGATGGTGAGTTTGTCGTCGAGCAGCAGATTGTTCTCGGGATTGGCAACGCTGCTGTGCCCTATAAATTCGTAATAGCCGTGCACGTTGCCATTTGCGAAGTTCGACGTTATTGATTTGCTGTTGACTTCGCGATTGTTCTTTGCTAATAGGGAAAATTTGTAGATAGCTTTTACGCGGCTATTACCAGAGACGAGTCTGAGGAACAGTGTAAGGTATCGGTCGTAACTACTGCTATAACCTTTGGGATAAAGCCGTAATTGCCATTTGTACTCGTCATTTTCACCACTGGAGAAAATTGGCGACTCCAACATGTCACCGGTTCCCAAGTCAAGGAAAGTGTAATTTCTGATAGTCCACACGTAGGTGATCTTTTTTACGTTTATTTGTGTTACACCCCAATTGTCAATGTAGGTCGACTCGAAGGTACTTGAAATGATAGGCGTAATTAAGATGAAAAGTAAAATGATCAATTTGCATTGTCGCGAAGAAAGAGCTTGACCTTCAGAAAACATGGCTTAATTTTTTAACCCACTTTCTTTTATAATACACACACTTTTCGGAACGATTGGCGTAAAACTTGAAATAAAACTATTTGTTAAGCTTATAAGAAAGCTTATACTAGCGAAGTAAAGTCCATCTTACTCTGACAACTGTTTGTGCTCGTCTGGTGGCAATTCCGAGACTTACTCAATGCTTTCTCAGATAAACGTATCAACGGTGATTGTGGTTAAATTATTTTTGTATAGGCGAACGCTGTATAGTAAGTTCTTGTTATGACGATATAACACTAGTAATACTGATCAACAATATCTTATTTTCATCCCATGTATAATTAGTAAGATATTTTCAAAATTATTTAAATTTTCTATTAAAAATTTTTCATAATTACTTTTATTTGTGTTTTGTAATAACATACAAACGATTTATACACGGTAAAAAGTCGTGTATTTTCTGTAGTTTAACAAACGATTACACAAATCGAGTGTAAAATAGAAGTATAAAAAGTGTTTTAACTTTATTTATATTATATTAGTACTAGACAAATATTGAGTAGTTTTGCCTACAAAATGTAAATTCAACACAAAAGCGTGTTACTAACTGTTTTTGACGCAAAAGTTATGTCGAAACCGAATCTCATTTTCAACTGTATAATCTCTTTTATTAGCGATTTGAGATAGTACATCTTCAATCGCAGAAAGCAATCTATATAAATATCTGAAATATTAAGAAATACAAACCATTACTTACTGTGCTAATAAAATTGTTTTCTCAAAAACAAAAAACATTGCACACAGGCAATGAATTAGATTTTCAAAATTTATTCAAAACCACATAAGAAAACTTTATTTATTAAGTTATCAACGTATAATTTTACAATCAGAAAAAAATTTTAATTGCCCATTGGAATAAGAAAACTTTTTGTTTTCTTACCCCCGTACCATTTTAACATCTCCAGTATCAAAATGCTCAGCTCACGTACTCTCCGACATCGGCGTATATATACGTCGAGCCGTCTCTTCTTCATACTCGATTGGTGTTGCGCGAAACGATGAGTTGAAAAAGGAGATAAAAGCCACCGCACGCTTCTTTCTCCTGCATTTCTCCTGCATTGCCTCGCAGTAGCGCATAAAAAATAAGAAAAACGCGGAGATGTAGAGAGAGAGAAAAAAAAGGAGGAAGAAAGCGATCGCGATGTCGCGGCGGGAGTCCTCAGCGCTGCGCGGCCGTTTTATAATATCAGCTCCTTCTTTTCCCGTATGTGAGACACGCGGAGAAGGGGGGAGAGGAGAAGAGAGTACAGAGATTTGAAATTCGTGAGTGTGCGTGCGCTGGAGTCATGCTGAGCCCTTGTCCGCTGCTGTTCGCCCGGTGTCCGCGTCCCGTCTGATGGCTGGAATTGGACGCTGCTTTCTTCGATGGAATGCGTAATTTTTTCTCATTCGATCCTCTTCTCTCTACTTTTTTTTTTACTCTCGCTCAAAGGTTTTAGTTTCGTTCTGGCAAACGAGAGGCCATATCCATCTTTTGTTTGATACGTTTTTTTGTAGATTGTTTTGGACGATAGCCAGCATGAAGATAGCCTGCTCGAATACAAACAAATTATACGTGCATCCGTGTTGTCTAGATACGTTTTTAATTAGTATAATATATGATGAAAATTGTAAATAACAGATTGATAGATTCATTTAAATATGCATGTGTGTATGGTAATTAAATATACTATTTTTAACTTCGTTAAATCAATCTATAACGTCCAAAAATTTCAACCAATACAGTAAGAACATTCAACTAATTTCAAAACAATAAATGATTTTATTATATCTATACGTATCAATTTCAACATCAATAATAATACCCAATAAATCTCGTCTTCAGAAAGCTGTGCACTTGACTCGACTGCTCGCACGTGGGACGTAGCTCATCGCGTTAACGAGAATAACGGTACGCGAGAATGGAAAAACACGAGGGCATTGGGAATAAGAAAAAGAGAGGGGAACTACAGAAGGAAGAAGCTACATATAAGCAAAGAGGGCGAGAGGCAACCGGTAGCCCCATCGTCGAGGCATCCCGCTGACCTCTTCTGGTTCTCGTTCGCGCTCGCGCGCTCGCTCTCTTCGTGAACCCTGACGCGAAGAATGCTTTGAGGGAGGAGCGCTACGTTGCTGCTCAGTCGTGCGTCGCTGCTACCGGTGTATACGGTCCTGACGTTCGTCAAAAAAGAGAGAGAGAGAGAAAAAGGAAAAGAGACTCTCGCGGCCTCTGCGTGGTTCTCGGGCCAATTTCGAAATTCCATTCGCCTGATAGTTTAATTACCTGGCGTGCGCTCCCGCCGAATCCCTTCAAGTCACACGAGTGTTCTTTGGCTATGGGGATCATATGCTTGTGACATCGAGAATTTAGAAATCATGATGATTTTAGATTTTTTCAAGCAGAAGATTTTTCGGAGTTATGGATTGTACTTCTATTAATTGAATAAATGATAAATTGGATTTTTAAATACGTGTCAGGATTTTTAAACCAGAAAGTCAAGATTCCAAGTAAGGCTATTGAGTATTATATAAATGTTTACAAATTGTTTATAAATATCTTGCAGTTAACAGACATAGATATCAACTCTCTATACATTTGCCAAAATAATTGGTAAAGCTATCAACTGCGTTTCCATGAGCATATTTACATATACAAATGATCGTTAATAGAAATATAGCAGAAACAGTGGACAATGGCATTACAAGGCTTGCTTTTGTGCACTTGAAGGGGAGTGCGGATGCATTTTCTGGAAAAGCAGTAACATTGATTCGCAATGGAAATCCAATTGGCTCGCCACAAACATAGATTAGACGATTTCTAAAGAACCGGTTCACGTATGCGGCAATGCGCCGGGAGAATATCTCGTATATCGCGATAAACGCAGTCTTGCGTGAAACGTGGTCAATCACAGTCACATGGCAGCGCGGGCGCGTGCGCGTACGAAGTCAGATACCAACTGTTCCCTCTGATGCTGCGAGCTCGAGGCGATGTATATACACAGATATGTGTGTGTGTGTGTGTGTGTGTGTGTGTGTGTGTGTGTGTGTGTGTGTGTGTGTATATATATATATATATCCCAAGA
>JAYJLV010008710.1:0-10037 GCA_036873485.1 Torymus texanus | reverse complement strand
TGAGGACATTTTTCAGACGTTTGTGGCGTTCGAAGATTTTTGATTGTCGTAGTGCGATGAGGTTGACGGATAAGTCTAGGGTGAATAACCGGTGCCAGGTAAGGAAATCAGTCTAATTGCCGGCGACAATGGTTTTGTCGTGGTACTGATGAAAACATGTTTTTACGATATCTACCTAAATTAAGAATCATTGAAAATTTGAAGAATCTATACGCGGAGAATTATTTTGTAAACTTTACTTTTTTGTATGATAATTTATAAATTTTGACACTGGCGATGGTACATACTCATGTGATATTTTTTACTTTTTAATCAGTAATATTTATAGTTTTCTTAGCAAATTTTATTTTTTAAAATAGTAATTTTTATGATTTTTGTATTAAATTAGCTGGACACTGTAATTTATCGTTTCTGCTATCATAAAATTACCATTTCAAAAAGTAAAATTGTTTTTTTTTAGTGAAGTTTATAAAAAATTTTCCAGCGCGTAGATAACAATTAAAAAAAATGTGTTATTGACTTACTACCACCACTGCTATAGAATCGTTAACAATAGTAATATTTTTTAACTTGCTTTTTATATTTTCTGCATTGGCTGTAGATAACGTTTCATCGAAATTCTTTAACAGCAATAATATTACTATTACTGCCAACATGTCAAGGTTGCTTTGATTGTATAAACTATGTTTTAACAATGCATATAACTGTTAGAAAAAAACTGTACCTTTGTAAACGAAAATCACTGTGAGAGAACACTGGGGAAAACAAAGTACATATAACGTAAAAAACAGACCAAATTATATTCATGACATTACTTCAACAAACAAAAATAATTTGTACAATATAGGTAATAATGATTTTTCAGAAGTTAGTAACTGAAAGCGATCAATAATAAAACTTTGCGGGCTTTTAACGGGATTTCCTGATCCATTATTGATAAAATAAAAAGCCGAATCCATCTACGCTTATGACATAAATACTATACAATATAATATTGTGCGTAATAATAATCAAGAAAGCTACCTCTAATTTTTCTGACGTCACGTCAGTGAACGATTGCGAGAATGAAATAATCACTGGTAATAACGTAGCTTTATGAATATATGTTAATTTTTGTGAAATATTATTTAACAAAAAAGAATAACTATAAAATTTATATATTAATATTTTCTCTATAAGCAGTCAAACGTTACTGAAATAATATATAAATATTTGCATTTTTTTTTAAAAGAAAATTACAGTAGTAAATTTATTGCGGTAAAAGCTTTTTAAAAATGATAATATTTTTTTTTATGGAATTAAAATAAATAAAAAAATGAAAATTGACACTTGTCGTGGTTTAAAGATACGTCCCAGCCTATATATTGTAGAATTACATCATTACCCCTATTTTAGTTTTTTCATTATTTAATTTAACTTTTCATTTTTTACTAATTTTTTGTCATCTACTATATTTAATTCGTTATAAACAACGGATGACTATGATAATTTTGAAAAATTTTAAAACAAACTTAAACAACATAAACTTTGATTTAAGAGACTGTCATCGTCTCTGATATCCCTTAATATATTCGTTATATTGTATTTTTTGGTTCTTCAGAAACTACGCCACTGAGTTTATTTAACTGCCACTGTAGTTTTTTACAAAACTTCTTTTCCTATAGCACACCGCGATGCTTTGATCAACGGAACTGAGAATCAAACAACGGAGATTGCAAAATCAATCCTTTCAAAAGTAAACTTGGTTGGCTAAAAACTGTCACTCGGGATTATCTTGCCTGTTTACTATTGTATAAAATATTCAGACTGAGAGCCCTAAGCTATGTATTAGATCGATTTCATAAGTATAACTTACGGAATCTCAGTAGAGGGGAAAGAAATAAGCTGGATATTCGGCTCGTGTGCTCGAAACGTGGCTTTATAGAATCAATGTAGAATGATGTATATACATCATTCTACATCGCGTTGCGCGCTTGTGAAACTCACTTTCAACTTCCATAAGATCTCTACCCAGTTTCTGTAATTTTAGGACAGCAGTGTAAATACATTACGGTAATATCACCTAGTCCATTGAAATTAGACGGACTTTATTCAAAAGAAACAATTTTGTATTAAAATTTGTGTTATTTATTTATGTTAATTTATTTTTTAGACACATAGTGCCTGTAAATTATAATATGACTTGTAAAGCGAATATGTGTGTATATATGTGTTATGCAATGTGTTGTAATAGATATGCATTTTTATTTTTTATTTTATTTTTTTTTTTATTTTTATATATTCTTAAGAATATTTGTACGATACTTTGACTGTAAAATTCTGTTAGTATCAATTTTTAATTCTATCCAAGGTATTATGCGAGATGATGGCGATATTTTGTAGTCTTGCAAATAAAACCTATCGTATCTAAAATACCATAAAATACTATTAGAACTATTTATCTAATCACTGAAGAAGTTCCTCTTTTATATAATAATTAGATCAATTGAGGTTTAATTTTTCGATAAATAATTTGTTATTTTTTTCCCTAATAATATTAAAAAATATTTGTTTTTGAAAAAAGTTATATGCAATAACAACATAAAGGAATACTTTATGAGAAAGGAAATGAATAATAAAACTGATCTTTATTTTTCAGATTTTAATTTCAATTAATATCTCTATTTACATCTACTTTCATTATAATAAATTTTTTAAAATCCATTCAGGGGACTTGTTTCTTAAGTAACATGAATGGGTTTTATGACTTTCCGAAATTACAGGTCAACTCATGTATCTGAAAGGTTAAATGTATATTTTCATAAAAAGAGGAGATTAAATACATATTTTCATAAAAAGTAAAACTTTTATCATTAATTTCTATTACTTGTTACTTCTACAATAAAAAATCCACAGGCAAAGAAAGTCCCAATTGCCAGAACATACCAGACGAAGCTCATTGTTTTTCTATTCAATGGCCTGTAATACTCTGAAATTGAACTATTCTTATTCTTTACCTTCATACGCATCGTCTGCTCCCGATTATATTTATAAAGCTCAATAGCCTTAAAATATGATAGAATTCCAGCCTCTCGCATTTCTTTAATCACTTTATTTACTCTTACGCGGAGTGGCCAATCCTCCCGTATTAAAAACGCCTTGTAAAAGAGTTTCACAGGTTTCTTCGATACGTGGATGAAATCATATTGTGTTGTATAATATTTCGACATTAGACAATCCTTGAGACAAACGACCTTCTCACCCGCTTGTAGTCTCTCTATACATTCCTTGAATGTAGTAATTTTGAACCCTCCAGTGAAGTTGTCTTCGTCTAGATACTCCTTCATAAAAGGACGTCCAAGAACCTCGTAATTGCGTTCGAGGATGTCCTTCAGTGAGTCAACATTGTTCAAGGGACTGGGCGCAACTAGAAACGAAGTGAGACTAGTTTCGAGAAACATGTGTAGTCCGAACATTATGAATATTATGTAAGCAATGTTGATTCGCTTCAGGTTGGACTGTGGACATTTGATCGACATGCCTGTATCGCAACAGAAAATAATTCGTAATTATTTCATATAAACTTATAAACACACAACTCATTTGGACATCAAATTTGACGTACCCAGAAGCATCTTCAGCACCTTTAGAAACGCATTGATAAACCCGATTCTTATCAAGTACTTCATTTCGATGGTCATTAGCACCGTTACAGATACAATTAGTGATATATCAATAGGCTTGAACACCCAGAGCATCGTATCCACATCAATTCTCGTTTCCTTCTTAGTCAGAGCACATATCCCATCCACACCATGAGGGTACGTCTCGAGACGCCAGAAATCTCTGTAGTAAAATTGATTTACCACCATGTCTTGATTACCGCTCACGATATGCTTGATCAAGCCATGTGGCCGGTTGATCTCGTCTATGTAGCCACTGTGCTTGACGATCGTGACAGTGGTTAAAGCTTTTAATTTTTGCCAGACCACGCGGGCGATTTGTGCTTCCATTCCAACAAAATTTCGGAGGTTGGATTGAAAGGGCTCTTTACGTATGGGATCACTGATAATTAATGGGGTGAATACACCACAGAGGCGAACGGGGTAGTTGTCAAGATGGTGAGTTTTATCAAAGAATAGAGTCTGACAAAGAGTTGTGTTGGAATTATCTGTAGGAGAAAGTGTGATGGTAATTTATAATTCGATTGACTGTAACAATTGGTGAGCTTACCTAGTGATTTTAGAAAAAAGCGATAAACTGTAAATGGATGTTCCCTTGTGTGATCCGATAAAACATCTCGTAATTCCCATAGCATTGGAGCATAAGCTGTAAAAGGATTGAAACCATAAAAAGCTATTTCTTCGGTAGTCTCATAACAAATAAAGATTGCATTTAAAATGTTGAATTCCCAGGCAATTAGAAGAATATTTGCAGCTTCAAAGCATTGAAACTTTAAATTAAATAGAAAAAAAATTGCATCTGGATTCCAAAACGTCGAAGTTTTTATCAAAAAGAAAGTTTCATTTACAGTCAGATTTGTTAAAGAGACTACAAAAACTTTTGCTGGGTAGCGGAGTTGTCTAACTACTTCTTCGGTTATCTTTGGAACGTTTAAACTTTCATGACGTTTAAACATGTTCGATTCAGATATGCTAATTATATTTATGGATAAATTAGGTGGAAGCAGATCATGCCAAGTCTGAAGTGAAGTCCAGTCACCGGTAAAAGTGGTTTTGTCTAAATCGTATATCAAACAGCGTTCCAAAATATTCACCTAAGAGTTTTATTCGTGAAAATTTATTTATTCGTAAAAACAGAAAATTATTCTTTAGAAATCCAAATTATCAACATTAAAATTACCATTGTCTTGATTACATAAGTTAGTTTCAATTCATTTCTTTTATCAACAGTTTTATTGAAAACATTTACAATACTTGAATGTGTTTTATGATATTTATTTACAATTATCATTATTAGAATAAATGCAATGTATGCGTTAGTTTTTAATTCCATTGAATATTTATCAAACTTCTTTAAATTCCATACGATTGTGCCAAGAAATAAACAAATCCATACCTGACATTCTAGTATTCAGAAAAACATTTTAAGTGCTAAAAACATGTCATCACCATTAACTCCATTAGTTGAAAGCTTTTTAATTTCGCACGTACTAATGTCCGAGCAAAATTGCATCTTTTTTTCGTATATATCACTTTTGTAAATACAACATTCCTTTAAAAGTAGCAGAAAGTGTAAGATAATTAATGCAATGAACATTAACGTTTTTTCTTTATTAATATACATTAATAATTAATTGATTTAGATTATTCCTACATTCCAATTATAAACAAAAATGTATGCAATCTACTTCTATATCTAGAACATTAAAATTTAAAATTTCTTTAGAGTTTTTGTGACTACTGTATACCGCCAAATGTTATAAAGGCGTTTCCATAAAGCATGTCCTCGCACTTAATGCAACTTATACCGTTAGTGCAAGTAATATACTTATAACAATTACAAGGTCATTGACAGACAAGGTGTCAGGAAGCATGTATAATCGGTAGTTTTTAGACCTTCAAGTTTTTTAACGAATTCATCAACTCTTGATTTATAAACGTACGTAATAAAATCTCAATTAAAAGCACAAAAGTGGCGAAACCAAATAGAGATCCCATAATAATAATAAAAAAACAATGTGTTCGAAAGTCATTTTACCAACTATGATTTCCGAATTGTTCTTTTTATTTGCCAAGAAATGTTTTATATCCCTTCTCTTCAGGTTAACAATAATCCCAGCCTCACCAATTCTCATTAGATTTTTCTTCAATCTCGCCCGTAACGGCCAATCTTCTCTCATTATGAAAACGAGAAAATGCTCTCCCAACTTACCCTTCGCTACGTGCAGATACGAACTTTTGGGCAAAATATACTTCATCCTCGAACACTCTTGTATACAAGCAATTTTCTCCCTTTTTGCAATTCGCTTCAAGCATTCATCGAACTCGCTGATCCTGTAGCGTTGCTCAAGTTCTGGACTCGCGATGAACTGCTTAAGGTTTACGCGTCCGTAAACCTCTAAACCTGATCCAATTAGATCGTCTCTACTGGTCACCGTAGCGATGATGACCGGCGCCACGGAATAGGCGTTCAACTGAGTCTGAAAATACGAGCTTATTAGAACTGTCAGCAGCATGGTATTGAGAAAGAAGATCTTTTGTGATGAAGTATCAGGTTTCCGGATCGTGGAAGCTCCAACGAGCATACGAATCAGCTCGAGCCCAGTTGTCAACACGCTCTCGGATCTAAGGACGTGTTTTAGAATAAGTATGGATATGAGGCATAGGATTATCATTACCAAAACTAAGTTAAGGGAAAAGCTGCTAAAGATCTTCTTTAACGGCGACATCTTTGATGTGGCAGTGACGATGCACACATATGAGGCATCATGCGGGTATGTCTGCATTTTCCAAAAGTCCCGCTGGAATCGTCGGTTAATTTCAACATCTATGACTCCCAATGTGATATCTTGGAGAGAACCTTGGGGATGATCATTGTCATCGATAAAGCCAGTGTTAGAGTAATACTTAAAAGTCGCCGTGACGTTTAATGACGTCCAGAGAGCTCGCTGGGTTTTCCCATTTATGCGAGAAAATTTGTTGAACCCTGGCTCTGCTGGGTTACAGCGCAGAATATCTGGTTCGCAATATACACCTACACGGAGGTTGTAACCTAGCAGTTTTGTAGTTTTGTCAAAGTCTAGGTCTTGACAAATGGACGAACCTAGATAACAACGAATGAGTAAGTTACTTTTTACATTAAGAAACGGGAATGATGTTTGTACACATGCTTTATAGCATATTTACCAAAAGATATATTTTTCGTATTTATCGACCTTACGAACAATGTCCATGGATGATTGTTTTGTACATCAACGTTAGGACTTTTATTCCAACAGTGAGGTGCTAAACTATTGTATGGATTAAATGTAAAAAGCTGTATTTCATTGGGTGTACTGTGACATAATAGTACAGCTCGTAAAATATTGAAAGACCAAGTTGTGTGCAAAAACTGACCAGCCGATTCACATCTACCTGAAGCATTTTTATCGACTATAACGAAGAATCCCTGAAAATTCCACAGAGTCGAATTGCGTATCATGTATAAAGCGGATGTTAAATCAGTACCGGAATCAGCAACGAGAATCGAAGTAACCGCAGGATACTTTTTCTTTTTCTTGGATGCTTTAAAAAATAGGAAAGGATTTTTCATCCGTTTATGTCGTTTGAAAATTTCGGTTTCATGCGATGCCATCAAGTACACGGGTGCCAGCCGGTATATGCTTTCAAGGGGACGAATGTCGTTTGACGTCCAGTTCCCAGACAATACTTTGTTTCCTGACTTTTTGATGAAACAATTTTGTATAATTGAGAGCTGTAAGTTTTTTAATATAAAAAATTAATGGTTAATGAAGATATTGACGATAAACGTTGAATTGAAATATGGGAAAAACTGTACCATTGACTTTGAAAGTTTATTGTTGTTTTGAAAATTATTTGTTTTAGGTTTTATCGCTGCCTGCATACTCGGCGTCAAAAATAGTATTAAATAGAATCTATGTATAATAATTAACATTTTGCATATCTTGGGTTACTTTTGGGAATGGTAAAATAACTTTAACAGATTTGTTTAATACATTATTAGTTTAAAATTTTTTTAATAATTTTTGGGACACATTTATTCATAGATTATTATAGTGGCCATAAAATGTTGGATTTTTTATTTAAATAATCGATATATTTTTTCGTGTAATTATATATAGAAGGACGTTGAATGCTAGAAGTAAAATTTTAATAATAGCTTAAAAAACATTATATCTCTCAAATAAAAACTATTTTAATTTTTATACCAATGTAAGTTTCTTTTAACATTTTGTCTTGCTGGGTTTAACCTGATTTAAAATGAAAAAATATCCATGATACTATTACCCATATTTTTTTATAGTGTTTGATTATATATACACATATTTATAATGTTAGGTCTGACAGAAACAAAGAATAAATCGTAAAATAATATGCGACAAGTGGGATACGAACCCACTGCCAAAGGTTTGTAGTGTCGCGCACTACTACTGAGCTAATTTCGTGATGCCATGACAAGGGCATCACGAACTGTATAGTGGTTGTTTTGCTGAGTTGACGATTTCTCGTTTTCTACATTGTATAAACGTTGCCGGAAACTACGAGACTATCAACAAGGTCATACAAGTAGCTATTTTTTTAAGGGTTATAAAAGTAAATTAACATCGATCGATTTAAAAGTACACGGAGAAAAATGTTTGAGTAAAAATTACTATACTGTATTGAATCCAGGGGACAGACTCACATTATCAAAAAATTTACTATACTTCCTAGTAAAAATTGCTATATTTCTAGTAAATTTTACTGCATTTATAACAATTTTTATTAGGAAGTATAGTAAATTTTTTGATAATGTGAGTCTATCGCCCGGTTTCAATACAGTATAGTAATTTTTACTCATAAACATTTCTCTCCGTGTAAGGTACCGTCACGGATTCTATTATAAATCAATTAGAGGCTAGAACAAATTTTTTCACGTAAAAAATTTGTAATTAAATGAATTTTAATATTTGTTTGCTTTCTACTAAAATTTTTCAGGATAATCTAATTTTTTTTTAATTATGCATACAGAAGCACACAAAAATTCTCCGCTACAGGTAACCAAATTAAGTAGTATCCTTGCCAGAATTATTTTTTTTAACTCTTTTATATAGCTATTTATAGGTTTTCTTGCTAGTTTAAAATTTGTATAATCTTTAACGCTTGATTTTTGAATAAGACTATAGTAAATATTTTGTATTCTTATGAAATAAATAAAAGAGGGGAAGTAAAACGTACCAAAGTTCGACAAACAATTGTCGATTACATGCTTCTAATGCTGTTTCAACCTAGTGGGGAAAATTCAATGCGAGCAATCTAATATGATAATGTAAAATAATCTGTCATAGTTTTGCTTCCTCCTAGAGGTAGCCTAATAATAGTAAAAATTTAAGTTTTGCTAAAAACATTATAGAAATATGTTTTGAGATCTCAGAAATAAGAATACACTGTTTTGAAAAAATGTCGACAAAGCTGTACAAGAATCCAAGGGGCGAATCGCAATAAACTATATTTATAATTATCAGCATTTCAATGACTTGCAATGACAAGTAGTTGCATTTAATAGAGACATTATTATTGCGTAAGAGAATATATGATTATTTCCTCAAATGATTTTCTTACTTTTAAATGTAGACAAATGAAGCTAGTGTTAGAAACACTGGAAAAACTAAAATTCTGAGCATTTTTAGCTTTATTTTAAAAAATAATTTCTAAAGGTCTTCTTCAAACGGAATAACCATTGAATCTTGATATAAGTGATAAATATTTTTTCAAAAAGTGAAAACTAAACTAAAGAAAACGAATTATATTTGCCGGTTACCGTAAAGGATTTTGAATAAAATAAACAAAGCAGGAGACTAATCAATCACACACATTGTTTTAATTTATTTCCAGAACTATCTTTAAATATTATTAACAACATGATAAATATTATAATTATGAAATCTCTCTCTCTCTCTCTCTCTCGTCAACAAGTATCTACTATTGATACCAAATAGAAAATTTATCTTACTACATAATTACATACTGATTTAATCCAACATACTTTTATTAAGGTTGTTACAATTCTATTTTTCGAACTCATTTATGAAGTAAAAGAAAGAGAGTATTTTGAATAGTTACACTAAAAAAGAGCTTTACTTAAAAAGCATGTACTAAATCAACCTCAATATACGTTATATCGAAAAATACGGTTTGATACGGGAGCGAGAAGATGATTTGAACTTCGTGATACTTTTTCGATGATAAAATCAGTTTCGCGCACTAGTATCGAAATGTAGTACTAGTAATTTAACGTATAACACACACACACACACACACACACACACACACACACACACACACACACACACACACACACACACACACACACAC
>JAYJLV010008699.1:0-10038 GCA_036873485.1 Torymus texanus | reverse complement strand
TCTCACGTTTTTTGCGTTTTTCTCAAAATGATATTTTGCGAGTTATACCGTTATTCGGCCCATCCCCTCAATTAATAGTTCCTTTAACAAGTAACTAGCACTGTCCTGGTACAAAACACGGCTTTGCATTCGACTAAACACTATGATCATTGTACACATTAATGGATTCTTTTGTGCTGCTTTGATATAAATCAACTAATAGTTCCACTGTTCAATATGTAATAAATTAAGACTTTTTAACTCTTTACTTTATACTTGAATAAGTAGATATAATAAATATAGAAAATATACACACACACTATCAGCACTTACACTTTAAACCATCGGGCGCGCTAAGTATGTATTATAGGACGGAGAACCACGCCAACAAGAGCAGTTCTAGACTGGTCATGTGTTGTTCTCCTCAGGTGCTCAATAAACTATAGAACATTTAAAATTGAAAAAAAATAATGGAAAAAAGGATGTGCAGGTAAATATGTATTTGTAAGATCATATAATTAAAACAACTGTATTCCTCAGGATAGCGTTATAAAATTAAGGTATAAAATGCCACTTTACGCCCGAGGCATAGCAAGTATTACGATACAACTTAATTAAACTCATTTGCCTATCTATTATTGATTTCACTCATTTCTTGTGTTTAATTTATAATATATTATAACTGTACTACTATCTCAATCATTTAATTTATAATTACTTGCCTATCAATTATTGATTTCATTTCTTCCTTGTGTTTAATTTTTAATGAATAATGTTTATTAGTTTATTTAAATGAAATAACAGCTATATATAAAGATCATGTAGAGAATTTACATTTATTTCTATAATACGCTTATTGAGAATCTAGTTTTCAATAAATGTAGGTAATTGCAAAATTATGTACTATTCGTAGTATTGACTGCAAACATATATCTTGCCATTCCGTATACTTTCGTACGTAGAAAGTTTTTTTAAACAATAATTTAATATTACTGTTATCGTTATAAATGTATATATCTTTTTAATGCCATGGAGTTAACACCACCTATTTGTGATTTTAAAGACTACTATAACATTTAATGATTGTTTATAATAATTTAAGTCGTGTACAACGCATAACTGTAGTAATTTTTCAGAAAACAAATTAAATCAAAGATCATTATCTTCAAGAGTTAGATTTTGCCATAATTTGTTTATAAAAATTATTTAAATATATTAAATTTACAAAAGTAATACCATTTGACAAGTAATTATAAAAATCTGTAAATCCATATGTATATGTATGGAAACCCCATGGGTGATCGTCTGATATACATTAACTGAACAGGTAAATCGAATTTTCGTGATAATGCTCTAAAAATGCAACAATTTTATGTTAATAATCATTAAAAAGATATTCGGGGGAAACGGTTTCTGAAAAAGTGCTATAAAAGGAATCCTAATTTGCTGTCATTAATATTTTTCATGCAAAATTAGCTTGAAGCCGATATTTTGACCATTTTTTTGTCGTTTCCGTCCACTGTACGGCGCCGGATTGCGACAACTTCATTTCGTGTAGCTGCTGAGAAGTTGACGCTTTCCGTTCGGGACAAAAAAATATAAAAGTATACATAGTGGTGTACATAGACTGGCGACAATCAAAGTATCGCAAAAACAAAGATAAGGCACATTCACGAAATCAGTACTTAAAAACAAGGGAACGAAATGCAGATTTAAACGATAGCAAAGCATTTAAATGAGTACTGCGGGGTGGTAGCAGGTTTCATGATCTCTTAAGATGATTACAAGTAGAGTGGAAATCAAAGGTTGATGAGCAGGTACTTTCCCTAAAAGGTCTAAAAGTACGAAGATTGTATGAGAGATGACGCGATACAAATAAGTTAGATAACTCTACAGAAGGCAACAGGTTGTGGCGACCCCCGCGGAACGCGCAACGCCCCTCGCGCACCGACGGAAGCAGACGCTCCAGCAGCGCCGCTGGACGTAGCAGCGGCTTCTCTCATCATCGAGAGCCTTGCTCTCGTTTACTCACGTTCCTGCCAGCAGCCGGTACACACGCACACGTGTGCTCTTCAAGGACATCCGAGCAATTCCAACCTCAATACACGCCAAGTACAAGGCTTTCCAGCACGGTCAGCTGGACCACTGTCGCCAAGTATTTTTGCACTACGACACTGTGTGCAAACCTCTGCAACCGCCGTACAGAGTTATCGTCAGGATCAACGGCACGGAGAAGGCCGTATCCACCGACGCCTTAAATCCAGCCTTTCTGGATACCGCAGGTGCAAACGAAGCACTAGCTGCAATCGTCATCTCCAATGCCCTCATTCTATTAATTAGGAATTCCTCCAACTGCTCGAATGTTGGAAATACGGTGGAGTTGTCAAACGAAGTCTCCCAAGCCTCCCTGGTTGAGTGGTCTAACAATTTGCTCAGCTTGTGAGTCATAGTGCAGTCATGGACCTCTTCAGCTGACACGATGACATCAATAGCTTTTTTCAACTTCTAAAAATCCCTAACTAAAGCACTGAGTGTGGTCGGTGATTTTGCTTGAGCTGGCGCAAGATCGTTGAGTTTGTCTAGGAGTTCATACAAGAGTGACCTCTTGTTTTCGAATCGGTTGGTGAGTACAGTCCATGAAGGTGTGAGTGACTCACTGGACAACCAGAAATCAAATTGAGTGGCAATCCGGTGAGTGAGCTTCTGAGGTAGCGAAGTTTCTCCACATCCGTGAGACCAGGTCTCTGCATGATTATATTGGTGAATATTCCTTGAATGCAGGCCATTGAGTATAGGAACCGTTGAATGTTGGTAATTTGATCTCTGGTAGTTTTCTGAGCGATTGTCCTTGAGTTTTACCGGATGATGTCAGTACTGTCTTCTTGCGCCAGTCTTGTTCGAGAATACATAAATCAGTCATCACCTTAATGTAGCATTGGCTCATCTGTTGAAATACATTGAGTTTGAAGTAGTCGTGGTCGACTAATGCCGCTTTGAGCTTCGATGTACTTGTGTTCTTCTTTGGACACCCTATATGTGTCCACAGAGTCTTCCTTCCTATGTGCTCCAACCGTGTAAATTGTGATTTGATTTTAATATATACCCCTGTTGGTATAGCCGCTGGTGAGGTTGACCGTGACCGAATCTTCTTATCAATGAGAGTAACCGCCTTCGTAGTTCCACTGATACCCGGAACGTGAAGCTTCAGATTCGCCTGATCGCTGCCAGCGTTGTCATCTGCACCAGAACTTGTCGTTGAGCTTTCCTCAGTGAGTGCGGCGTCCGTTGCCTTGTTGATTGGATCCACAGTGTTGATGTCTGCCATGATGAGTTATCTTCGTACGGTTGACAATGAGTAAATGAAATATTGCAAGAGTATATCCACAGTATGTACATATCCGGCTCGAAGGACCAAATGTTTGAGAATGCTGTAATTTTGTTGAGAGAGTACATATACTGTGGGTGGGATTTTAAATGAATTAAACTACAAGTACATAAATATTACGTATATTGTAAGTCGCGCAGAATATTACATTATAAATTACAATTAATTACATTGACTGATTAACGTCGGGTTGCTTGGTAATGTGAGTATTACAACAGAAGAATGTTTAAGTTGTGTGTATGTGTTAACGTAAGGGCGGATGTGCGGTCAACTAACCTTCGCTTGGGGTGAGTGTGTAATTGAGTTTTGCCGTTGTGTTCAACTGAATAGTACTTATTGAGTATGACTTTGCACAATATTACTTATTGTAGCGCCTCCAACGACGAACCACGTTGCGAAATTTCTTTCCCGCTGAGCGTGTGGTATAGAGCTGAGTTGCGAGGGCCGATGACGTGAATCTGACGTTGTACTTGCGATGGTGAGTGTAGCCGGCGAAATCGCCGTCCAGTGTATCACCACTGGCGGACAATCCCTTGAGGTTTACTATAGTTGAGATGAACCGCAGTTCTGCAATATGCACTATCCTGTTGAATCTTCCAAAAACTGAGAGAGCATAGAGAACTGCGATGTTGCCTCGTGGAGAGTTTTTCTAGAAGAGAGAGACGACGAAGAACAAGGGGCGGTAGCTGCCTTCTTCTTCATGGTCAAGGTACTAAATTAGTCAAACTCACTATCATTTGCATAAATGGGAGTGACAGAGACAGTGAGTTACCGGCTACAGCACTAATCAGCCAAATGCTGTTCCATGCGGGGCGCCGGGGAGTGTTGCCGTCACGCGGTCATTTATGGCGTTCTACTGCACGCGCGAAATAGCGACAATTCAAATTAGTTTTCTCTTACCCAAACACATGATAACTGGGAGATTTTATCGAATACCACCAACTAAAATTCTCCCCGTTATAGTGTAAAATCTACTATTATTAATTAAGCTAATTACCTGCTACAAATTATGACTCAACATTGTTTTGACAATCATACTTTAATATAAAAATAATCGTTTTACAGTGAAAAAGAAACATATTTTAAATATAAAATCTTACTTTTTATAATATAAAATACACACAATTATCACTATTCCATAATCGACTAGCTTTCGGATACCTGATTTTCTTGCTTAGCTAAATACCGATCGGTGTAATGCATGATTTCAAAACCCACTTCAACCATAATTAAAACAATGATCATCCATTCTAGACGAATGTGGTGTCTGTCACTAAGGTGCGACGAAAGTAATTCCACTAGTTCGACACAGTGATTCAATTTTTCATTCATCACCTGAAAAAAATTATTATTGGTTATGTAAAATAAATTTGAAATTTTTATACGTATAGTTTATGTAATATATATGCACGTATTTATGTACTTTGTTACATTCTTTTGTAATTAAAACTTTATTGGTGTATTTTTATACAGTTTATATCTTAAAGTAAATTCAACCACTCCGATCCCATGACAGATGTATATAAAAGTTTACCATAAAAGTGAAAATATGAGAGGATAAATATTTAACACATAGTTGAAGCGCTTCTGTTATCAACACGATCGATAACATAATTTTTAATACAAATGGAAAATCCTTCTCCAAAAAGAGAGATAATCACTCCAAGTCGGTATTTTGATCAAATACTAACAAATAATTTTATAAATAATTCTTTTTACTCGTAAAAAAAAAAACAAAAATTTAAATCTTTTTAATACACGATTTTTATTTTTGACTATAAAAATAAAAGGCCTTAAGAGTCTCGTGTGACGTCGCGTCTATAAAGCCTCATTTAAGGAATGCAACTTTTTGAGTTTAACAGGGAGGTAAGTGCTATCCTGACGCTCCAAGCCATTTATATTACAACGCAGAATTATGTGAAAAAGTTGCACGCCCTAGGAAACGTGTTACTAAAATTTCCCAATTCATATCTAATATAATGAGATGTGATACGGCGCTAGCCGGCGAAAGGGTAGGGCCCTGTGATACCGACACCTGCGAACGCTAGCCCAGTATTTAGGGCGCGCACCTCCCGTCGGGATGGCTCGGATTCGATTTCCGATGCCATCGCCTATTTTTACTCTCTTCTTCTGTATCCACGTAATTTGATGAAGGAAACTTTGTATTAGATAATTAAAACTCTAATGTGGATGAACCGCTCTCAGGTAATGTATTACCCAATTTAACTAAAGACTTAGATCGTAACGTTTCTTCCCCCGTAAGCCCTACAATAGATCCTAAATATGACAGTAACAGTGATAAAAATCTCACGCCCCGTAGGACGATTCAGACTCCAAATCTAAATCAGTTCATTACTTCTAATAATAATATTAAATCATCCCAACGTACTTCATCAAAAAATATAACAATCACTCTGGCAGTAGACTTGATAAATAAAAACAAATCCTTGCTAGATAATATCACTTCTCTTACTGAGAAAAATCAGCCATATTATTTCAAACGTAATACTAGAAAAAATCCTTTTAGTTATCAACTATCAAAATCGAATAATCAGCACAAGATAAAGGAAATTATTGGCCTGGAGGAAAGGCTGCATACAACCACTCCATCCCTTTCTTCAGGGGAGGAAAATTTAAACGAAGAAGAGCTTGCTAAAGTAGAAAATAAAATAAATAAATAAATAAATAAATAAATTCATTTAAAAATAAAATCAATTGAGAGGGAGGTGAAAGGATCTATAACTCAGAATCAAAATGGGTTTGATTAATTTCTTTAATTGCAATGGGATCATCAGAAGTGGGCTGATTTATCCAATTTCATTCCAAAATTTGATATAATGTGTCTGGCTGAAACGAAAAGACTAGTTGAAACCCACGACTCGTCTCCTTCGATAAGGGATTATAACTGTTTTCATACAGACAGAAATGATGGCTCGAAGGGGCATTGGGGTGGTCTTCTCGTTTTTATTCATAAAAAATCCGAATACAAGGAGAACTTGATCACTTTTACGCCTGCTAACATGAAATTAATACCTCTTAAAGTCTTCAACAAAGACTTATCTCTGAACTTAACAAATTTTTTACTCATTAAGCTACATTAAAAATCTTATTATTTTAGGAGATTTCAACGCTCAACACCCTATGTGGGAAGCGCAAATATTAATCATTAGGGCAGATATCTGCTCAACACTTTTGACTTCCACGGTCATTACATTCTTTTTAACAACAAAAAATCCACCAGAGTGCACTTTAACATCAGTTGTCCGGATATATCTTTCTTTTTATCGGATACTGTACATAAAATCACTTGGGATGATGCTATGGATTCCTTGGGTAGCGACTATTTGCCAATCACGGTTAAATTCAATAACCTACGTTGCTTTGAGTTTACCCCTCAGAAACCCTTGTACTTTCAAAGATATTTTGGCCTCAGTTTATAGAGAATATTTGTCTTTGAATTTTGATAAAATTTTCTCTAACTTCACCTGCGTTGATTTAACAATAGACTCTTTGTTGTCTTATATTTCAGAAGCTGCAGATAGATAAATCGGGTGGTGGTATTAAACAGAACTCTAAAGGTAGTGAAAAACCACTGAATGCTATCTAATAGGATCACTCCTGCTCAGATCTTGGTGCGGGTAGAAAAGCTGCTCTTAAAAAATTTAAGGATAATCCTACTGCTGATAATCTCCTGAAATATAAACAAATCGCCAAATATATTGCGTCAGAGTAATGTAAAATTAAATCCTCCAAATTTAAAGAGTTTCTTTCTAGCATGAACACTTCGAGATCCTTCATTAAAAAATCTGACGCTATAAAAAAATCCTATTATTACACTCCTAAAGATTCCCACTCAAATTCCAATTCATCTAGTGATAATGCATTTCTTAACGTGGAATTTGAGATAATAACTTCGTTATACAAATACGATGATCTTAATATTTCTAGCCCTTCTTACTCATCGCCGCACTTTCTGGAAAACCCCATCTCTCTCTCTCTCTGTCTCTCTCTCTGAAGTCAAAAATGCTTTATCCAAAAGTAAAAATAATTCGGCCCCAGCTTAGATCGTATCACTTATTCTCTTCTCAAAAACCTTCCTCCTGAAGTTGTAAGTTGATTGGTAGACAACTATAATGCTATCATAAATTCAGGGAGAATTTCCCTAGTAACTGGAAGAAGTTCAAGGTTTGTTTTGTGCCCGGGCAATAAAGGTTATAGACCGATTGCACTCGCGTCTACGATTTTAATGATTTTGGAGAGAATATTAAATAATCGTTTGATGTGGTGGTTCGAGGACTCCGGCATCCTTCCCAGAAACTTTAACGGTTTTTGAAGGGATAGAAGTGCGCTGACTGCCTGGCCTCTCTTCATCTTGATACTGTCACGGACTCAGCTCGACCGTCATCCGAACCCTGACGCATCCGCTTCACGATAAGGATTAGACACTCGCGATGCTCTCGAGCAAGCATCGCGACGTTAGCTCAGTGGTAGAGCGCGGGCCTACAAATCTCGAGACCGTGCGTTCGCATCCCGCTCGTCGCATATTTTTTACGCGACTTATTTAGTCTGTCCTCTCATACGTAACATATATAAATCTGGCATCCCTTGTGTGGCATAGTCCACTTTACCAAGCCTCCACAGGCTATGACTCTGTCAAGTGAATGAACCTACATCAGTTCCTACTTTACTCTCCGAAGATTAATTAAGTATATTTAGAAAATTTAACCGCAGACTCGCCCCGAATCACACCTCTGTGTAGTCTAGTATGAAACGGCACTAAGCGTTACGGTTGGCCTTTGAGTTGCGAAGTATAAAATACGACCCGTTGCGTCCCCCGTGAAGATATGGTACCACGTGTGAGGATCCGAGCACGCCGTCGAAAAAAGATGTTTACCCGGAGGTGTCACGGGATCAGCTCGACCATCATCCGAGCCCTGATGCATCCGCTTCACGATAAGGATTAGACACTCGCGATGCTCTCGAGCAAGTATCGCGACGTTAGCTCAATGGTAGAGCGCGGGCCTACAAACCTCGAGATCGTGCGTTCGAATCCCGCTCGTCGTATATTTTTCACTACGCGACTTATTCAGTCTGTCCTCTCATACGTAACAATACGATCATCGCTAGGGAAAAACAGGAGATTCTGGATTTTCTGAGTTTGGACCTCGAGGGGGCTTGCGATAAAGTCAATCTCGAGGTCCTGCAGTGATAGTGAAATTATTGGATTTTATAATGGTCGGCCTTTTCGTTCAGCACATACTAACAAAGGACTTCTTCAAGGATACCCTTTCTTCATTGCTGTTCAACCTTTATATCCATCAACTGCTCTGTCCGTCTAATATGTCGCGCAAGTCATTGACATAGAGACAAAAAAGCAGGGGGCCCAGAACGGAACCCTGAGGAACTCCTAGGTTGGTTTCTATCCAATCAGAGTTACTATTTTTATTTGTACAGACCATCTGTGTACGACCTTGTAAATAGGACTTGATCCACAGGAGAGCCGATCTGGAGAACGCCAGCTGATGCAACTTTCGCAAAATCTTCGACGGAGATATTGCGTCAAATGCCTTGCTGAACTCAAAAAGTAACAATAGTGTTACTTTCTTTTGGTCAGCAGCTATGCGTATGTCATCTGTGACTTTAAGCAACGTCGTCTGTGTGCTGTTGTGCCGGCGGAATCCAGCCTGGAGGGAGTCAAGTAACTTATTTTTATTTAAATACTCCGTGATCTGGTTATGGGCTATCTTTTCAAGAACTTTTGATAAGAAGCAGAGCAACGCTATAGGACGAAAGTCCGAGACCGTTGCCGGAGCCACCTTCTTCTTGAGTGCAATTATTTGGGCTTGCTTCCAAGTTCTCGGAAAGACTCCCTGCGCAAAATAGGAATTGAAGATGTTAACTAGATAGTTGCCAATCACTGGTAACGTCTTCACGATCACACTCTACGGTACTCCATCTGCCCCCCTTGCCTGCGAGGAGAAATGCGAGATCGCTAATATCACTTCGCTTAGGTCTACACGGTGAAATGTAAAACCGTCATCGCTAGCAGGCTCTATAAATTGCATATACAGTAAACTCGATAGGAGCGAACCAGTTGCAATTACATTCCTGGCCTCGCAAAAGCATTTGACACAGTGGATCATAAAATTCTACTAAGATATATAATTATGGTAAAATAGGTAAAGTTTACAATCTCATTAAAAACTATCAAAGTATCAGGAAACAAATAGTAAAGATAAGCAACAGAACTAGTCGACCTGAAACAGTAAATGCAGGTGTGCCACAAGGTACCATACTTGGCCCATTATTTTTCATAATTTTGCGACGCTGCGAGCGTCGAGTACGCGAAATGTTCTAAGCGCATAAATGTTTTTATAAAAGCGCGCGCTTTATGCGAGTTATCGAGTGCGGCGCTGTGCGCATGCGCGGAAGCAGAGCCCGCACGAATGAAGGGCGGGAGCGCCGGCGAGACGTCACTCTTCGCCGAACCTCCGTGAGGAAGAGTGTGTGCACGCGTGATCTTTTCAGGAGTGAGAAAGTGAGCAGAGCAACCACGAGCGGTGATCTGGAGGGGAGAGGTCAGGAGTATACCGCAGAGAGAGAGAGAGAGAGAGAGAGAGAGAGAGAGAGAGAATGAATGATTTTATCTAAAAATAGATAGGAACTAAAGATCC
>JAYJLV010008688.1:0-10038 GCA_036873485.1 Torymus texanus | reverse complement strand
TTTTTTGTCTTTGGTATTTTCTGCTCTGTTTAAACAACTCTTAATTTTCTGAATTAAGTTCTCCATTGCTTGATTTGAATCTTGTATAGGTGTAATCTCAGACCAATATTCCGTGTTTGCTATGTCTTTTAGTTTGCGATAATTTATAAATTTGTTTGTACTCGGGTTATTACTTTTCTTTATCCTTTTTATTGTTAATGTGTACGTTTTATGCTTTAAATTGTTTAGTTTAATGTAGACATTGTTAATTCAGGTATCTTTATTACAGTCAGAGATTGCAGGTCTGGTGGTTTCGATAAAGTCTGGGTGAAAACCCTTTTCTAGTAATGTCTGGAGAAATTCTTGGTGTATCACTTCATTGATATTTATGTCGATGTTAAAATCACCCACTATTAGGTTGTTTTTATACGTTTTAATGATGTTTAGTAGAGTTTTTATATCCAGTACAAATTCAGTTTTTGTGATGACGTGGCATCGGTATACTGCTGATATTAGCATTTCTTCTTCATGTTCTAAAGTAATTTTGGAGTTTAGAATTTTTAATTTATTTATTTGAATTATTTCTGTTGTTTCAATTAAATCATTACTAATGAATATTGCTACTCCATCATTTTGATTTATTTGTCTTGTTGTAGTGCATTTTATACCCTTGAATGTTGCATATATCATGATGTTCTAAATACCATGTTTCTGTACAGATTATTATACTTGGCTTTGCTTCTAGGCTTTTTATGAAAACCGAAAGTTTATTAAAATTGTGTTTCATACTTCTGATATTTACACATACTATAAGATCTTTATAATTTCTTAACCCTTTCAGGGGCACATTTTTCTTGTACATGAATTTTGAAACTCATAGGTTATACAAGGGTTTTCGGGGTCGCTGATCACGATTCTGACGTCAGAATTTTTTTCTAAAAAAATCGGGTTTTTTCACCCTATTTGTTTATAACAAACTAATAAACAAATTAATAAATGAATTTTTCCATGGAATTTATATAGTTTAGACACTCCAGATTCCAAAAAATACTTACATGTAAAATGTACATGAAAAAAACTAAAAGCAAAAAGGTGGGATGTATACGTCCCTATTGTTTGATTTATTAACTGTGCCACATTTAATTTCTTTATTTATTAATTCCTCACTTCCTTCCATATTTGCTATATTTACTTTGTTGATTAAGGTTGTGTAAGTTTTTTTTTTGGTTACTTGCAACCATTACTGGAGTTGGTTTAATTATTGGTAAGTCATTAATGATTGGTGCTGTCTTTGTTTTTTTGCCACTTGTTACCATTCCAGGAGCAGATTTAGTTGTTGATAAGGTAGTTAATTGTCTTATCGCTTGTCTAATTAGTGTCTGCTTGTCAGCGTTACTCACAACTTTACCAAAGTATCTTTGATAAGTAGGTTGTAGCGGGTAATCCATTGAGTCAAGGTATTTTTTAATTTTATTTTTCAGAATTAGACATAGTTCACTGTCTATTGCACTGGGGTTGGTGTTAAAGTTTGATTTATATTGACACGTTATCTTGTTCTCACATTTCTTGCCTCCGTGGCCATATCTGGAACATTTATAACAAGGATTCGTGTTTTGATGTCGTACACTCTGCAACTTTGGAATCCTATAAATAATTTGTTTCTGTTCTCCCTAATATATTTATAAATATTGACTGTAACTTCAACTATTGCACTAATTGTATTTTTAGCGCTTGAGTAGTTATGTAAAACTTTACATTTATCTTCTATGTTATTAAAATTTCTTTGGTTAATGAAACCTTTTCTAAACCCACTATTTTTATTATCGGTTTTTTTATTTGCTCTTTCTCTATCTTAAAATTTTCGTTTAGTTCGTTTATTAAAGTGTTTTCGATTGTGTTAACACTTTCAATATTCATGCAATTAATTATTATAGTATCTTTGTTTTTGCTAGTTACTTGTTTGGTTTGGATTTTTTTCATCTTTCGTTAAGTAGTTGAACACTGTTTTTCTCGAGATTAGTATCGTCTTCTTCGTTTGTTTTCTTGATCACAAGTTTAGGCACTTCTTTGTTTTTTGGTTTATCTGGTGTCTGTATTAGAGATTCTGCATAAGTTTTATTCTTTCCAATGTTAAGATTTTGGCTTCTATTTGATTTTTCACTTGTTAGTAATTCGTTTAAATTTTGGTTTTTACTTTGCACTTCACTTAATAGGTGTTTCAAGAGATTGTTCAATTCTAAGTGTTTCGACCTCATTTAAATCCTCATAGACGGTGTCATTGACCCCTTTTCCTTTATTTTTTCCGCGTCAATTTCCCGCAGAATTCCTTGCTTGATTAGTTCACGATCTTCATTTTTGAATTGGGTATCAAATTCTGCTGCTTCTCGACTAAGCGCGCCATATGGCAGCTTTGAGGTTAGGGCGAAATTCGGGTGCTCGTGGCAAATAACAAATGAGTTATGCAGGAACTTTACTGGTATCCCAGCATTATATTTTGTGACAAATTCATTAGTGTGATAGAATTCACCACACACTATGCAGACTACTGCACCTACTTTCACTGTAGGATGACATTTGCAGAATTTATTTAGAGGAGTATCAGGAGGCTCCTTGCTACTCGGCGCCATGCTGGCGACTGATTTTGTTCGTGATCTTAAATTGCATAATTGGAATGAAATAATTGACTCTGTATACATCAATAAAAAAGTTGAACTTTTTGAGACGAATTTCATCAACACTATGGCAATTAGAATGGCACCAAACCTGCTTCTGGCAATTAGAATGGCACCAAACCTGCCTCTGGCAATTAGAATGGCACCAAATCTTCGGTCATTTAAGAGAATGGTTTATTAACATCTACTATTCTCTGAGGACTACGGTTGATGAGAGATGGATGTACTGATGAGCATTAAATCTTGTCTAAGGTCTTACCCATGGTTTTTCCTTAGACCGCAATAGGGCGAATGCCGAGATTTCCAGAGACAAGCTACCACGGCCGTACAACGCTTGTCTTGATGAAAAAAACGAAGATCATTTCACTTATTGTTTGTGGTATTTTTAGTTTAAATGTAAATGTTTGTGCTTCTTTTTTATTTAAATCTTTGTAATCTGCACATACAACTGCACTATCAAATTGTTAAATACTACGTATTTCTTGTTAAGTCCGCGCTTAAACGGATATTTTCTAGATCGTTAATAAATTATACTACAAACAAACAAACAAACAACATTTGGAGGAAGACAGAATTGGAATGGGTGACAAATTGCTTTCTGACAAATTAAGCAGGCAGTCATCCGACCTCAATTATTTCAGTACATGGAACATTCTCGGGCGGAGTTCACTAATTAGGATTCATCCCGCGTGGTTTGCCTATAGGTTTTCTCCGCCCTACAGACATTACCCGGGAGGAATGCAATACCGATAACAATAGAAAAAAGATCATTAGAGAGAAAGGTTCAAGGTCACCGCAAAGATCAGGTAATGTATAATATTAGAAAAAGGAAAAATAACTAGTTCTTCAATCTGAGTGGAATTCTCCTAAAAATTAAAGTTTTTCAAAACTCAAATTGTAGTAGCTTAGTTGAGAAATGCTTTGAAAATTTACAGATACAAGCTATTCCCAAAATTATTCCACTCTTTCGTCCCGAAAAATAAAAAATTTGTTTGAAAGCAGACTTTTGAAAAAAAATGTTCTTGTTTACTAGGGCTTTCTAAATGTGAAAAAATAGGTAAACGTTCGGTATCAAGGTATTATTTTTTGCTGAAAATAATTCGATTTTTAAAAAATGATTCCAAATAGCTACGATTTGGTCCCCAATCATTTTACTAAAACCACCATCAATATGAAGTTTTGAAAGAAGAAAATGGAACTAGAGAGTGTGGGTGTTACAAATCTGTTTATAGAATCGGCAAATGCTGACGATTTAAAAAGTTACATTAATTTGAAGTTTAGATGAGTATTTAAGAAAAATAGTGGCTAAGGAAAAAAAATTGAATCCTCAATATCAAACTCACGTATAAATTTCATTTTTTACCCACATTTTGTGTATTTTTCAGCAATCAGATACTAATTATATACAGCTTGTGCAGTAGCTTCTCTTTTAATGCAGAATATGTATTATAAGTGGAATCGATTTTTAACAGTGTATTATTATGGTGAAAATAATGATGGCTAATGATGTACGAGAGAGTAAAGCGAAGAGCGATGGAATTTACGAATTTTAACTCTAAGAGGACGGTGTTGATGTCAAAGTGTATCTGAGGATAAGATAGGCAAAATTGTACCCCTCATGGAACTTAAAATTGACTTGTACATACTGAAATGTACATAAAAAAGTACGTCTATAGCCATCCCCGTCACCCTTTTATCCCTTCTTCTCCCATTGCAACGACAAAAACAAGCCTCAGGAGCCAGATAGGATCCCTTAGAAAACTACTAAAGGTCTTAAGGTAGCCTAAGCGACTTTTGTAAAATACTCAATCAATTTGAAAACGCCGACCAAAGTATTAAGAAAAACAGTTGCAAAATAACACACTTTTGCATGGAGCTTATGGCCACGTCTTTTTTTTCTGATTGATGTGTCACATAATTATTATAAAATACTAATTCTTAAGGGGACAAGCCATGGTTGGGAGTCGAAAAAATCGATTGTTTTTCATTTGCCTTTTTCATAGCTAATCTTCCGTAGAATCGAATGCAAAAAACCGCATTCCGAAATTCGATATCGTTTCAAAGATACAGCTAGAAGTAGTTTTGGAATCCTACACAAAGTTATAGAAAACTCAAACTTTAAACTTGATTTCTGAATAACTTGTTTTTTTCTATATAGGTGGTCATTGCTGCAGGATTTCTTCTTAGCAATACATGGCAACGGTTTGGTAATTTAGAAGTACCTTTGACATAGTGCTGGTTATGGATAATGTGAGCTACTTTTTCTAAAAAGGCCTTGTAAAAAAAGTTAAAAAATAAATTTGCCAAAAAACATTAAAATTTTAATTAAAAACATCAAAAAATTAGTTTATTCATTAAAAAACATGTTTAAAATAATTTTTCATGAAAAGTAGCTCACATTATCCATAACTAGCACTATGTCAAAGTTACTTCTAAAGTCCCAGACCATTGCCACGTATTGCTAAAAAGAAATCCCGTGGCAATGACCCTGTAAATAGAAAAAAACAAGTTATTCAGAAATCAAGTTTGAAGTTTGAGTTATCTATAACTTTGTGTAGGGTACCAAAACTATTTTTAGCTGTATCTTTGAAACGGAATAGAGTTTCGGAATGCGGTTTTTTGCATTCTATTCTACGGAAAATTTGCTATGAAATAGGGATATAACAAAAAAACGATCTTTTCAACTCCCAATCATGGCTTGTCCCCTTAACCTGCAATATACCTATAACAACTTTATAATGGGTTGAAGTAAAGCTATCATTTAAGGTTATGTTAAATAATCAATCGTGCACATTGACTGATCCGATCGCTACCCCACCGTGTGACGAAGCTTGCACCATAGTGAGGCAAGTTCGGCACTATTGAGTGTTTTGCTTCTCGATTGTTTAAAATATATATTCAAACATGTGATGAATTTTTAACGAATTTATTTAGTTTTTTGGCAGAATAATCTATCTATTGCTATATTTTGCTTTTCTATAACCTATTTTATTTAGATACGATTTTCAGATAAAGTCAGGGTACCGGTACCGCCCCGCCCACCCCTATAGAGAAAAAATTAAGTAAGTGGTAGGTCGCCACAAAAATCGAAAAAACCCCGTTTTTAGCCATTTTTTGGCTTTTATGGAACTGAAAAAAGGACATAGTTATATCATGTAAGGATATAATTGTTAAAGGAAGGAAATATTACGAGTGCGAGGGAAAAGGGTAAAAACAATTTTTGAAGGGGCTCGAATGATTAGTACGCGAAATACACTTTATTTCTTAATTATATCTAAGCCGTGTAACGGGTGCATAGATTCTATTTGAAATCCCGCGCGCCTCACCCTACAAGGTGTGAACTTGCGCACCGCCTGATTGTTCAAGACGGCCTTGCACGCGACTTCACGCCGAAGAGAAAGAGCTCCTTCTTCACGCGCGTGGAATCAGCCATCTTGAATGCCGACACAACCAAGTGTGCACGCGCGAAAAGGTCTCTCCGCCAGTGCCCGAGAATAAGAGTGATCGACCGAGCTGCGCATCCACCCGATATCACGTAACTGCCTAGCGGGCCAGCGTACCAGCTGAGAGAGCGAGTGGTGGCAACAGTCCCCCCGAAGCGGCGATTTCAAAGGACGGAGAATGCACCCTGTTCCTTCACGTGGATGCGCGTGTCGAGGCGTATATGACTGGCCAGCCGCCGAAGTAAGTTCGAGACTTTTTATAGCGGGCTTTGTATTCACCTGCGTGCGGGATTCGCTCCTCGCGAGAGTGATTTATCGACGGCTTCACCGTCGCCGTCGACTTGCGCGTCGGAGGAGCGCATTCATATATAGTATAGCCAGTAGTTGCGAGCTACTGGCTAATCGTAGTTGGTTAATAGTGTGCGCTTGTATAGTAGCCAGCCAGCGGCGAGCTGCTGGCTACACGTGGACCTCGCGATTAGCCTCGGCCTGCGCGTTTCCCCTTTATATTATTTATGTTTAAAGTCAATAAACCTCAGTGAATTTTAGTTGCATGTTCGAATAGCTATTCATTACGCGACCATTCTTTTCCTAACTGCTTCCCCGAATACCGCCCTCTACCCTACGCGTTACTGTAGCTAGCTGGCATAACTATCGAGAGCTGACGGGAGGAGACAAGCCGCCCAGGTAAGTACTTGCTGAGCGGCGTTGTACAGGAGTTCGTGCGGAGCACGAGCATCTTCGAGACCGGTAAGTCGAACGCGCGCCGCGCTGCTTGCGGCGCGGCTTTGAAGAAACCAGTGCGGACGTCGCGAACAAGTAGGGTGCGAAGCTCTAGCCCGTTCTGATTTGCTAGGCAGAGCGGGTCTCACTACAGTTTCACCGGAGACGGCTGGGCGTCGGACAACCACTGCGGCCGGCTGACGCGTGCCATTCTACTTGGCGTGTGTACATTCAGGAGAAGTTAGCTGATCCGGTTTCACTATCCCTTAAGGTCTACCCCGTTACAACCGATATAAGTCTATCCCAAATTACAACAGGTTCAAAGAGTTCATTGAGTGCCAGCTGCACATAAGCAGTACGAAAGTGAATTTAATTTAACCGCGAGGCATAACATTGCGAACGTGCTCTGCGAACTACAAATAATACAAGGCTACTTACAAGGTTGTCGTCGTCGGTCGCAGGTAGTGCACGCACGCCCGCCGGGATGCACGAAGGTCGGTGGCCCAGTACAGAGTGTCGCGCACTTGTTGTCAGCGATGGCACCTCAGCTCTTGACGAATCTCTCTCTCTCTCTCTCTCTCTCTCTCTCTCTCTCTCTCTCTCTCGTCTCTCTCTTATCTCTCTCGTCTCTCTCTCTCTCTCGTCTCTCTCTTCTCTCTCTCGACTCTCTCTCCACTCTCTGTCTCTGGACGGGTGTCAGCATCGAGTAGCCTCGCGCCTGCCCTATTAGAACGTTACTGAATTATTACACTCCATGGAGTGCTTTGTTAACAAGAAGCTAGCACCACCGGCTCTCAAGCTCTCCACCTAAGGGCTCATGTTTTATATGGTGTTTTATGATCCAGGAGTTAATTTTCTATAGATGACGCTTACTTTAATCTTTAAGGCCGGCAGGCGAAACTACCAACAATGAGCAGATTCTGGCTTTCCTTGACAGTGAGTGCATCTTCGTCTCTCCATTCAACATGAACAAATACTGCACGTCATTCCTTCACTGCAAAACATCACACTCAAAGCCAGTGCACAGCTCGTACAGCAGCAGTTATTCAAACAGTGCAACAAAAATTTTTAAATATTGCGGGTAACCGACAGCAGACCGAAAACTGTTAATCACAACACCAACAGAGGAGACCGTGTGCTTTGTTTTTTTTGCTTGCTGCGAGATATGGAGAATAGGAGTGAGCAAAATTCGCTGAACTCTGCCAGCATAAGAAATAAAATAATAATAATAAATAAAAATTGTTAATAGAACGTCGCCACCACTTTGTTGTAAGGCTTACAAATGTGCTAGAATTCGCGGCGGGGTTGTGAAAAGTGCTAGGCTTCGCGGCGGGACAATGAAATATACTAGCTTCGTCGCGAAGGTGCGAAATCTGCTAATCTTTGCATGCTAGTTCTCATAGGAAGCGACGATATAATATGTTGGAAGTTTACAAAGTTGGGATCCAACGAAAAATAGAAAATCGTAAAATCGCTTTTTCCAATTGAAAATGATTTATTATTATTAAAAATGACTTACAATATATAAAATCACAAAGGAAGTGATAACCAAGCAACGCCCATCCCCCAAACGTAAATATTTGCGATAAGAAGCGATGAAAGCTCCTCTCTAATCAGGAGAGAGTTCCCCCTCCCCTCTCCCCTAGTGAGCGAGCGAGCGCCTGCATTCACAGTTAGTCGGGACGAATTTTCCCATGAGAAAGGGCTTTCTTCTATCAAGTGTCATTAAAGTAGATCGTTTGTAGAGAAGAATAAACTTACTTCTCTTATAAATGAACCTTCTGCATCAACCTTTATTTCTCCATCTCAGCAGGTTACGGTCCCAGGGCGCGTCAGCCACTGAGCAAAGAAGAAAAAGGTTTTGCTTTTGTCATTGTATTTTTTTTTATCTTTCGGGCGCGCGCGAATGTGTGTGTGACAAGAGACTCTAAAGGACAAACAGTCAGCGAGGCACACACAACATTTTGAGAAGCTAGAGATGAGATAGAGAAACTGTCGAGAAGCATTCTTTTATAAAGTGTGCGATCAGTTAGAGGAGAAATTCGAAAAGAAAAGTAAATTCTCGAGCAGCGCCGTTTTGTCGGTTCGCGGAAACCGGCAACGGCGCGAGCAACAAGTCCGAGCGGGAAAATGCGCGTCAATCGCGAGATTTTCAGGATGGCCGCCGCAACGGGAGAGACTCTTCCACTCCACGCCAGGAGTGTAGAAAAGCGCGAGTTATAGAGAAGGGAGGGAGTATGGCGCGAGGGGGGGGGGCGAGAGCCCACGAGACGTCGCGGAGAGAAAAGTCGGCGACTTTTCGCTGCAGCGCGTGCCATACGCGGTGAAAGAGAGAGAGAGAGAGAGAGAGAGAGAGAGAGAGAGTGAGAGAGAGAGAGAGAGAGAGAAAAAGAGAGAAAAAGAAAGAGAGAGAGAGAGAGAGAGAGAGAGAGAGAGAGAGACACACACAGCGTGCGCATAGTAGACAGAAACAGACGAACTGAACTATATAGCATGCGCTGTACGCATGTATAAAGGGTGCCGGCCGAGTAGATTCGTCGTTGCAGCGCGATACATAAAATACGTACGTAATAAAACACAGAAAATAAATAGATATAAATAGATACATGGTAAAATTAAATGTAAATTATTGGTGTTAAATATAGAGTAGAAAATTGAATTTATTTTAATCAATAATTAAAATAAAATTAGATATGAAACTTTGATATGAAAATTAGAGCAGTCTAGAAATTAAATCAATTTAATTAAAAGATATATATAAAAATTCTGCAAAACCTTCGATAAAATCATGAAGGGGGTCTTACAGCGATAAATTTTGAAAAAATCAAAATTTTTTATTCGAATTTTCAATTCTATATATTATTTTAAACACGTAATAAAAGTTTGAGTGACATATTTGAAAAATTCCCGACGATATGAGCAAAAATGTCAATAAACTTCTATAGGAACATGCCACTAGATTCTACCAATTTAGGTCTTATTACGCAAACGTAAACCACACCAAGAACCAATTTCTTACAACCAATTTTACGGTTAAAGAGAAAAAACGTAATATTTTAAAACGTTAATTAAAATTTATAAAAATAATTTAATTAATTTTCTAACACAAAATATTATGAAAAAAAGCGTTTCTGCTATACATTAATAACCCTTTCGTGCATATAAGGAACTGGCAATCATTGCGTTTCTGAAACTAGAAAATTTCAATGTCCGGCATCGAG
>JAYJLV010008677.1:0-10039 GCA_036873485.1 Torymus texanus | reverse complement strand
AAAAGTTCCCATTTTATAGCCAGTACTAGTAAAAATGGTCATTTATTAGCTATAAAATGGTTTCGATTTCCACCAGGATTAGTTTGAATGATTTACTGATATCTATTTTAAATTCAGTCTCATTGTATGAAACTAAAACTTTTTTATTTTTGATGGAAAAATGCACTTTACCGTAGAAACTTGTAAAGAAAAAATATTACAAAGCTTTGTATATATTTCGTACTGCATTTCACGATAATTAAAAACGCAGTTATAGTAAAAAAGTATATTTTTGAATAATTAAAATTTACTGTTGTTGTTGCTGCTATGACGTTATTTAATTAACTTTTTCATATTCTTTAAGAATTATTATTTCTAGAGTTACAGTTGCATAACGAAAAATTAAAAAATATTATTATATTTGCACAGCAATAGAGCCGCAATGAGACACAGCTCATAAATTAATTTACTTAATCGGTTTACTCGAAATACGAGAGCTTCTTAGCTGCAAATAGAGCCAGGATACAATCAACAATCCAACCCATTTGTCCGTGACAGAGACTTTGAAAATTAATCTGCCGTAATACGTAATAAGACATCCCGTACAGAGATTTTCAAAGTATATCTCAGTCAATCCCCTGTTACATCCTCGGCATCCCTTAAGATACGCCATAATCGAATCCTCCGCAAGGCTGACCTTCGGTGAAGAAAAACAAAGAAAAAAAAGAAAGAAAAAAATAAAAAAGTACAAGAGCTCGGAGAAAAATACGAGACGACTAGCTGATCGCGCCTTTACTCTCTAGTCCGAATAATCCAGACACTCGGCGGCACGTATATTGACTTCGCATCTATATATATGTGTGTGTGTGTGTGTGCGCGCGCTCGCGTTCTCGAGTCTAATACGAGCGCACTCCTTGCTCGCCCGCGGCGGCGGCGGCTACGTAGATAGAGAAGCCAAGGACGATTTATGCCGGCTGGTTATTAATCGCCGGGGCTAAGTGCAAGCAGACGGAAGCTGCTCCTTTTGTGCACCCCCATACCCTCCCTCCTTCTTCCCCCTCAAGAATATTGCCGCGGTCTCTCTTGCTCTCTCTCTTTCTCTCTCCCCCTCTTCGCAAGCACGTGTGAGTCTGTACGCTAGCGAGATATTAACGGAGGTCTGCTGGTTGTTCTTTCGAGGTGACACGGGTGTTATTAAATTTGTGTTATTAGACTCTGGTTGATGGGCATGAGTGACGGTGATATTAATTAGTATAATATGCATCCTTTAACTTTAATGTACAATTATAAAGAAGAAAATTAAATGTAAAAGGGGGTTGAGTTTCTCGGTATTTTTATATGTTAAATATGTAAAAATATTCTTATACCGGCTGAAAAGGAAGAATTACTATTTTCTTTATTAATGACAAGAGAAAGTTTGCATTATTAAAAAAAATTAATATGTATGTAAATTATACTAAAATTTACTATATTTTCACTATAAATTGATAAAGGTTTTACTGAATTTTACTACAACCATATTTAGTTCTTTGCATTTAATTTAATAATTGATTTTTTAATAACAAAAAAACTAGTATTTTTCTGTCTAGACAAAGAGAGCTTGTATATGATTCAGAATCTGAAATTTACGTCTGCAGCAAGTAGTAGCCTGTTATAATTAGTCAGACAACGTGCCGAAATGTTATTCTTGCATTTTAAACGAGTATAAATTTTGACCGAATAACATGCTATACATTTCAAATTCTGCTTTTTCAATAAGTTATTGCCGGTATAGTTAACACTGGGATAACGCAAGTATTTCGTCGATAAACAGTTTTACCTGTATCAGAAATCTACTCAAAGGGTGAACTATTGAATACTACACACATCCTCAAAAAACATATATCCTCTCCTCGTATCCTATACACACCCTTATTCGAATCACTGCAAACACACGGGAGCACGTCCACACTTTGCCGCTTGGGAAAGACACATAATATATACCTGCTGAGAGAAGCGGATATCTCTCTTGAATCCCTAATCTAACAACGCGCGCGGCGTAAAAAGAGGCAAACGGGGTAAGGCAGAGAGAGAGAGACCCGATAAGAGAGCTTGCACGGAGAGAGAAAAGGATCCCCTCCTCGCCCCTCCCCTTTACCATCGTCTCTTGATGCGGTGTTGGGTTCCCCGGATTACAAGGGGGTCTTTGATCTGCCGGAAATCTACGACGTCATAACTCAGAAGCCAACTGTGTGTACATGCGCACGCGGGCACGCTGAGTTCATTACTTTGTTAGAAGATCAGCGGCCGTTCCCCAAAAATTGCTCGGATTTATCAGATTACGGCCTACCGTATCAGACAATGTGCGAGCACTGTGTTACGAGCCGCTGTAAAGTTACGAAAGTGGGAAGCTTTAGAGAGTGATAATTACATATATATAATTTTTTATTTTTTTTTATTTATTTTTTTTTTTGTGAAAGAGGATTCTGGATAGCGATTTATTTAATCTGTCAATACATTATTCGCTTTGGAAATTTATTTCGAGACCGTTACAGTAATTGCTAATTACATTATTATAATACACTTTAACATAAGAATAAAAAATGTTGTTATTATACGAAAATAATTCATCGCCAAGAATATACTCGAATTGGAGCAACATTTTTCACCTCCACTTCCAACGTTATCTCCTTGACAAAAAAAGAAAGCGCTTACGTCACAGCGCATTGTCCCTTATCTAGCAAAAAGCTGCCGATAATTATCAGTGCTTGATGCGTATAGAACGCGACATCGGAAACCTTCGAGAAGTATATCCTCGTCATCTTGAAGCGGATGCAGTTGTACAGTGAGACAAATTTCACATTAAAAGCTTGCACGCAAGAGTTGAAGCGAAAACGAGGAAGTGCTACGTCGCATGCACGTTCGATCGTCATCGTTCGCAAGCAAAATTTTCGGTGAACGCTTTTCTCTCTCCTTCCCCCTCACCTCGCACGCAGTAACGTTTAGATTTTCCACGCGACGCGAAATCGCAAACGCGCGCGGAAGAGCCTGCGGCGGGAAATGTTATTACGCGGAGAGAAGGGGTATGAGAAAGAGAGAGAGAGAGAGAGAGAAAAGGCGACGTCGTCGTCGAGCGTTTTAAGCTGCGCGAGCGCACGGTTTGAATTACGAGTCTCCGGAGCGTCGTAATTCAATTTCTCGCGCGCGAGAGACGCTCTCGTCGACGGCGACGGCGGCGGCTGCAACGACGACGACGAGCCGTTTTAACCCTCGAGGCCTCGAGCAGAAGAGCGGAACAGCCAGACGCAGCGGATGATGGCAATGTCGACGAAGGCAGTAGTGGTGCTGGTAGCATTTCTTTCCGATTCGCCGGTCGATGAAGCATTTTCTTCCTCGTATGCGCGCACGCGAGTTTCTTCAAGATCTCGTGTATGTAATATTTGACGCCCTTTTGCATGTTTGAGAGTAAGACGCGCGATTACATTTCAGCGCAAGTGTATAGTGGAGTTAATGGGCTATATGGCCTAGAATTATTTTGAATTGCTGCGAAGAGATATTATTATTTGAAATGAAAATTTTGAGCAATTTTTTAGTGTAAAATGTTTGGTATTAGAAGAGGCGATTAATTTTGAATAACCTTCGATATTACAAAAATCCACGAACAAAAAATGACAATTATAAAATAATTTACAAAATTATTCAAAAAATTTAATCAGGTTCATCGAAATCAAGCCCAAGTATTCATAATAATAGATCTATAATACGGAGTAATTGTCGGACGAATATGACAAAAATCTAAAATAAAAGTATATAAAAATGATTATAATGTCTTTCAATGATATGCCCATCTATAACCGGCCTCCTCTATATCTACTTAAATATTATGATCTCTATAAAAAGAAGGATTAAGCACACTAAAAATATTCACAATAAATGGTATAAAATCCAATTCTTGAATGCACGCATCCACACCAAAATAAAACCTCTTTTCATGATCCAAAAATACAGAAAACGACAACACGCGTCCAGTGGTCTCTTCAGATACGACTGCAAAGTACGAGCCAATGCAACGCCTCTTTTCCCCTAGTAAAAACACAGCCGCGTCCCTTTCACACACCGCTCGCATTACACTGCCTATACTTTCTCCCTTTCGTAGCTTTTTATTTCGCTGCGCTCGAGTGCGATCTGCCACTCAGTATTCGTGTAGTCCCCTTTCGGCTCCGATGACGTTTCCGCGCGAACAGAGAAAAGGCGTCTCTGCGTCGTGCGCGCACATCCCGTTTTTGACAGCGAACGTCGGATTTGAATGTCCGGAGTTGTTTTCCATATAGATAGTGGCGCTCGGTTCGTACGGCTGATGAAGTTGTTTTGTAAAAGAGCGACGCGTTGTTGAGAATATATAGAGTGAGTGTAAATTTGAATAACGTGGTTTTTTTTAGTATCTCGCGTGTAAATTATGCAATATATGATTCTAAATTTAGATAAATTACCTTATTTAGGATAAAGATGCGTTAATAATTAATTTATGTATATAATACAAAGTGTATATTATAATAAACTATATATATATATAGTAATACTTTATATGCGGACAATTACCATTAATATAATTATATAAGTACAAATTTCGGCTAAAAGCGTAGCATAAACATGATAATAATAATTACTGTCGGATGATGTATGGCTATTGAATGATCATCGTCGTTACAAACTACATTTCCCAAACAATTTAGATAGAAGTTGAATAATTTAACGCCACCCTTTAAATTATTGGAATAATTATTCGGTTTAGATATTACCTTTGTTTGTGGTTCCTATTATCTGCAGTCGCAATATCAATACAAAATGAACATCAATTCTCTTGTCAATATCACTCGTCGTATAAATTGGACTAAAAACTAAAAACCGCATCGCTGTTACTGAGTATTATGATTTATTCACTCAGAGATCTAAACACGCAGAGCGTAAACTACACGTGGAAAAAGAAGATCGGTATAGACTGACCAGTGTAATACCCCTGGAAATTCAAATAGACCGTATACAGTGTCACGGGATGGAGAGCAGATAATCGAAAAGCGCGCCCGCACTCGCGTACGCCCAATCCGCGGAAAATGCATATCGGATTGTTTGGCCTCCGCCAGCTGTAATCAATAAAAACGTAGTAACAGTTCAGAGAGGGAGAGAGAGAGAGAGAGAGAGAGAGAGATACGGGCGCACAGCAGAGGCTACATTCGCGGCGCACGTAGCGTTACAACTCCATATATATCCGCGGCTATCCATTGTTCCGAAATAAAGGCTCACCGTTTCGTGGAAAAAGAGTTTTTCTTTTCGCTCGTCCGCGTTCTCGTTCATCTTCTTTTTGTCTCTATTCTCTCGCTTTTTCTCTCTCGCTCAGCCTCGCCCTCTCTCGCTCGTGCTCGATGATAATTCGCGCGAAATGGGCCAGCGCATTAATGGCCATTCGATGCGAGAGAATGTTAAGCAGCGCGAGCGCGCTGATTCTTTTGTTTTTAACTATGACGCGCACGCGGGAGGCCAGACCGGTGCGTTCGAGTTCGAATCAAAGCGGAAAAAGTTGATTCGCGAGAAATTCCGAAGAGCAGAGAGTTGCTCATGTTTTTCGCCTCGTTGTTGCATTGCAAGTGTTATTTTTCCTTTCTCTTTTCGTTCTCGTTCAATTCAAATGGAAAACATTTTTTATTAGTCTATATAGGAGAGAATGCTGAAGGAGTTTGGAAGTAGCTACGAAATGAAATGTGTACTGGATGAAAAAATGAGTTCTGAAAACGAATAAAAATGTTAAATGTGAAATATTATATACACGCGCGAGTTACGTAATTAGAGCAGAAGTGAAAATTTTTCCAGAGTTACATTAATTGTTTTATCATTTTTTCATTAGTATAAAAACGTTTTTTAAGTGAAACATTATTCTCAATTCAAGTCCCTGCATCTCATTAGTTACAGCCGCTTTCGATTGGGGAAATTTCGCTAAAATTACCAGCCCTTAATCGCGAAATCGTTTCGAGCAAATGAATTACCAATAAACTGATTAAGCGAATTACCCGGCCAGCTTTCCGTTTCGCTTAATTCGCTTGATTTTAAAAGACTCGGTTGGATGAATAAAACCTTGATCAATGCACGCAAGCATACAATATATGCGTATGATTCTCCCACATATTTGATTTTGTTAAAGATTCGTCCGCCCCCGTCTACAAAGGGAGAAAAAGGCTCGAACTATTTTCTAATTAGAGAAAGAGGGGTCGGCAGAAGCGCACTAAAGTAGATCGTTCGATGAAATTGCCCCACGAGCCGCGCCGCGCGCTATTTACTTATCCGCGCGCGGGGCTTTTACCCGGCATTATCGCAGCCTCCCCCTCTCCGGTACACTTGGGCCGGCCGAGAGTCTGTTTGCCCTCGCTATCCGCGTTTCTCCTCTAATTATCGATGAATTCGAGCATTTCATTATTTAATACACCGTGCCAACGAACAGAAAAGCGTCGGCAAACAGAATAAATTTTGGGGCCAACGACCGTGTCTATCGGAATTTCACCTAGTATAGTGCTTCGCGCGACTGTATCCGTATCATATATATACATATATATGTTCGTTATGTTTTCGGCTGTCGAAAAGTCTCGTAATTAGTTGCGCCTGCGCTTTACACTCTGAGATAAACTTTTAATTTTCGTGCGCTGATGATATATTTCATTGTTTAATTTAATTAACAAAATATCTGACAACTACATTATTTCGATAACTCGGCGAAACATTAGAGTAGAGAGTTTGTGCCATTCAAGTTCCTGATTTCATTATACGAGCGTGGACTAATGCAGAGAGACATGGAAAATCTAAAATTATGTGTACGGCTACGAAATACGGTTGTTGTGTTGCACTAACCGCAATTTTCCTATCTCCGTAACTGTAAAACCAGAGCATACCGCCGACTATAACAATTTGTTGTTAAACGCTGTGATTCGTGGAATGGGATTTATTGCGACGGCAATCATGGAAAGAAAGGTGATTTGCAAATTATTTAAGTAGAAGTAATTAAATACATATACTGTTTCTACTTCATAACTCTTTTTTTTATCTTAACATGAAATATAAAAAAATTTTAAAGAAATTAGTGATAATTACGATAAGGTTCAACAAAAGACGTTAAAAATATAAATACATTTTTTCAGCAATACTGTAATAATATTACTACTTTTTAGGTATTATACAATAATAAAAAAATAAAGATCTTCTTTTGTGACATAATAACAAAACACATATATTTATCAAATATTCATGTTTTAAAGCCATTTTCAAATTAAATTTTCAAGTTTTAATACAATTTACACTTACGTAATTTGAGATGATTCAAATACTTTGATCACTTACCTGAAACAGAAAAACATAATATTATAATAAATAAAAATGTGAAACCTTTTATTAAATGTATTCGTTTTTCTGGTTAATTTTGTTTATTAAATTTGTATGACAAACGTAATTAACGTAACGCTTCACTTCTTTAAAATGTACAATGCTTACAGCAACATTATTTTCTTGTACAGCGTTTCCAAAACTCGCTTTATAACAAAGGAAAGCCATTTAATTAAGTAAATTGAAAGCACATAACAGACAGTTGGATGTTCTCTATAATTAAACGAACAATTACTCAGATTGTGCACAGAACAAAAACATTGCGCGTTTACGTCGAAACTTTATTTATTATACATTAGTACTCCATAACGTTTGCATATTTTTTCCTTATTAAACGTTGATCAAGCAGGAGTGGGCTACTCTTGGCGCTAAATTAGCGTGAAAAACATATCCGATTTTCCAACCGTGTCGTTTTATCTAACAAACACAATTTCGGCATTCACTTGTTTCCTTCGTCAAGGCTTTTTCAGTTTTTTTTTATGCTTAGCTTAGTACTGTTCCTACCTCTCAGAACACAATACTCGTTAGTAGAAAGCTGGCAAAAGCCAAAATGAGTCTCCACTAGTGCTTTAACTTCTTTTTTTTTTCGAAAAACAAAAAATAAATAAAAGAGTCGAGACAGCAGCGGCGCCGAAAGCTGAATTGCGCTTTGCCGTGTGCGCGCACGCTCGTTGAAAGGCACGGTGAAAGCCATTGAAACTGCCTAACACCAGGGGTGAATGAGCGGCAAATCGCGCCGACGCGAGAAACATCTTTATTGACTTTATGAAGTTTTAATTGTAATCCATTGTTGCGGCTTACTCGCAGCGCACTTCATTCTTTCGAAGTGCAAACTATTATCTTATCGTGGCGGTCTCACGGTGTACATAACTTTTTAATTGACTCATTAAAGCAGCAAAAAGTTTTTTAAATGAAAACATACTTTGTTAGATACCATACCCAATTCTTCTTGTTATTTTTTAATCTATTTTAAAAATTATATCTATCATTTAATGTAAAATTTTGCCTGATATCGATTAGTGAATTTTGCGCTACTTTGTTTATTTGCAGCACTCGTTACCGACAAACAAATAAGGCCATTTAACTGTAAGTTTAATTAACTTAAATAGGAGAAGAGTAAATAAAGTTCAAAACACACTGGCGGCTATATTTGGGCAGAGAGGAACTTTGATTTTGCACAAAGTAAAATAATGAAGTTAGGGCCACTCCACACTCGTTCGCCCAGATTCTTCGGGTGCTCTCCATAATTAACGAAACCGGAGAGGAAAATAGTGCGCGGCAAGTGCACGACGCGAATTCTAAATGCTGAATGCATCCACCCATGAATAGAAATTTGCAATCGAGTGGACTCATGCGTTTTCAGCCATAGAGTTGCAGGAATGCGCTCGGGCTTTGTTCGTTGGGAACGAAACTTTTTTGTAAATAAAGAGTGATGCTTGGCAGTAACGCGACTTTCGGTTTATAAAATAACAAAATTAAATTATAAGAAAATATTTTAACGCTTAATTTCGTGAAGAATGAAAATGTTTCTTGTATAAATTTAATTTTTTTTTATTTGAATCCAATTTTAGTCTATTGTGCATTTTTAAACACATCAATTTTAGAACTAGTACGATATAAAAAGTTCGCCTTTATCCCAATGAACTGCCGGTAAGTTAATTGATAGAGATTTTCCATTGTTTTATTATACGAAGATTTTTATACGCATCAAATTTTCAAAAATGAAATGAATTATTTAAAAACATAACCGTTCCAAGCATGTATTAACCAGCAAGAATATAAATATTTATTTCAAATAATACTTTATACATCATAACTGACATAAATTTCATCGATATTGCACTCTTCAACACTAGAAACTTCTGATCCATGTCGAATTATTGGAAATCCAAATAACCATTTAATGTATTAATTTATTTTAAAACTAATTAACATATTTGATAACAATCTTCATTCCATTTTATGAATTATTGAATATTACAGTTTTTTAAATTAATTCCAGATGAAATCGATTATCCTTCACACAATATTGATTTCCTGTCATCTTTTCTTGAAAAAGAAAATGACATCATCAATTACATTCACATACAATCTTGAACAAATTAAGTTATAACTCTCATACCTTTTCAATGGAACCCGAAGTCATTCTTCGCATTCAACTCGCATCAAGGAACAGTGAAAAGACTTTCATCAAGATGCGATTCGACGATTCAACAGTAATTCTCTTTTCAGGTAAGTGCCCCCGTTAGTCTAGATAGATAATAGTTTTCTTTGTCCAAAATGAAAAGCTTATTGAAAATATTTCAACATTCTAATCCATACATTTATTTAATGAGTATTATGACACATACACGCTAGCTTTCACACGTATTATTACCAGAATATTTCTATGGATTGGACAGTATTTGATATATTAGTTTTATGCTGATGTTCTAATTTAAAACGCCTATATCTATAAATCATTAAACTTTTAACATCCTTGTTGTGAAGCCGAAGCAATTATTATTATTATTATTATTTATTCCAGAGTAAAAAGTACATGAAAATTACAAAATTAAAATTTATATTACAATTTACATTAAAATAACAGTAATCCAGCAGAGGAGAAGATTTCCTGTTCGCTGGTCTGGTGGACTTAATATTAACTTAATGACTAACT
>JAYJLV010008666.1:0-10039 GCA_036873485.1 Torymus texanus | reverse complement strand
TGGCGAAGATTGATGGTTTGGTTCCCGAGATATAGAAAGTTTACATACACACACACACACACACACACACACACACACAATGCTCAGGTAAGAAATTTATATATTATAAAATAAAACAGTACTTGTAAGGATCTATAATACTTACAGACTCATATAACCACAAAAATAAAAAGTTTTTAGATATTATTGAGATTAGAAGAAGGTAGACAAAAGAAGCCTCTTAGATCTGGTGTCATGTAAATTGGGGTTCCAGACTCATCGGTCTCCCCTTGTCAGTATGACGTTTTAAAAAATAACTTAAGAATGGATGGATGGAAAATACAAAAGAAGGACAAATTGTTAGCAATATCTTTCAGTGGAACAGATGCTGTATATATGAACACATATGACTCTCAGCGACTCTCAGACTGGGGCTTTTTCCAGCAGTGAAACGAGTAAGGCTTCCACTAGTCCTTGCCTTCTAGTTGTTAGCCACAGGTCTGGTGCAGCGAGTGAACTACAATCATTGTTGCAGACTTTTTTTTTTGAATGGTAATGTTTTTATTGGTGTCATCTATTTATAAGTCATATGTAGTTTTTAAGTGCTCTACTTTTCTCGCTTGTCTCCAAGACTCAACGCTGATCTTCTATTAATGTGCTTTGTTGATCCTTAGGCCGAAGCAGTCCATGACATTCAGACACCATTGACGGCCTCTTTTAGTACTTTCCTCTCAGATGGCCGAGTTACTGACGTAGTGGATCTGTTAGTTAGATGATTCTCAGCAGACTGGCATCCATGGAGTAGAGCCAGCTTAGATCATTCAACCCTATCAGTGATCTTCAAGTGTTAGTGCTTTAGAGTGTGAGGGGATAGGTAACTAGGAACTCAGAGATATCATAAAAATGCTGTGTGTATGGTTAAATGTGATACGGGTAGGTAGTTATCTTTGGTAATATTAGATCGTCTGGTTAATTTGTAACGTTGAACTTCCCACGTCCCCGTACAACGTATACAACTTATTTGTTTCGCCGGATCCGGAGGCTGAAGCTCCGTTCGCCGCGAAGTCGGTGGGATGTCGACTTCGACGCTGAGGGAGTGTGGGATAAGGGCGCGGGAATTATAAGCCGGCACTTATAGTCACTATCACTTTATTCATACTACTACACAACTGAAACCCGACATTATTTCCGTGGCTGTATGCCGCGCGCAACGACGCGCGACTTTGCTACTGGAGACCGTAAGCCCCGCTCTCTATTAGTTGCGCGTACCGTGCGCCAGCCAACGGATCGGCGGCCTCTACGGGCAAGCGCACCTACGCTCTACACGATTGCTCTCGCGGCACGCGGGTGGCTCGATGGCCGGAATGGTACTCGCCTCGTGCCGGAGAAGAGCCGCTCGCTGCTGCCGATGCCGATGGTCGTTGGCGTGCGTCGGGGCGTCCCCAGAGCGGGCGGCGGCGTGTGTCTCTCTCTCGCAGAGCTGGCCGTTGAAAGTGGCTATGGCTGCTGGTGTTGAAGCGGCGGAGGATACGGCTGCTGGTGTTGAAGCGCTGGAGCTAGCCGCATGGCGGCTGTTGTGGCCTCGTGCGGACGATGCTGCTGGCGAGGTCGCTCTCATTCTCTCGTCGTCGTCGAACGTGTTTGTGTGTCGTGGCGCGAGACGAGATGGTGTAGCGTGCGCGCTGGCTAAGGGCTGGCCAGAGACTAATTAGTCTCTCTCGCGCTTTCCCGCTACTCTCGCGGCGTCGTTGCGCCCCTCTCTCCTGACGATTCCTTGCCCCTTTCCTCTCTCGCCATCCTTCGCCGCTGTTGTCGAATCTTCAAATGGAAAAAACCCACGTAAGTGCGTGTACACTATTTGTCTACAGGCACGGGCTTTGGCTACGGCAGCAAGCACGGCGAGGGCAAGCGAGTAAATAGCCGGCGACGGCTATTTCCTCGTCACAATCTTTATCAAAAACTTTAAAACCAAGCTAGATATATTAGTTGTGCAGAAACAGGCATTTTACCATGCCATGAATTATATATCTAAGTGACTACAATTATGACATGTACTACAATCACAGTTATATTAATATATCAGATGGTGTAATCGTGTACTTTAATGAACACATTCACTCAACGCATACTACCGAAGAGGTAGGTAGAGTAAACTTTCTCAATATCATAATAAATCTGAAAAAAAGAAGAAAAGTTAAAATAATCTCATTATATAGATCTCACTGCATAATAAAAAAGAATTTGTTGAAAGTCTATTTAAATTTTTAATTTTTAAAAAGTAATAAAAATATAAAATATCACTTCTTAATTGGTGATTTAAATATTAATTTGATGGACAATGACCAAACAACTACAGAAAAAGTATTATAGTATCTATATTTTCTAAAAAAATTTTTCTAGTAATTTGTATTATTAAAAAATTACTGCAGTGGTCAATTGACTTTTTTCGCCATTGCTGCCTGTATGATCGTTTTTGCCAAGTAAGTTTTCAATTATCATAAAAGCGATATTTCAATCATCTTAATTAATCAAAGGAATCAGCAAATAAAGTTTGAGGAGGCCATGGGCCAATGACTTAGCAGTGGTTTTTTAGTAGTATTAATTCGAAACTAGCAAAAGAAATTAATAAATCCAAAACAAAGTATAAAAAAACCAGAAGTAAACCCGTCTACCATATTTCTAGACCCTACCAACTGTAAAGAGATTCTTAAGCATATCTTGGAAATGAAAGAGACTGCAGGAGGAATAGATGGCATACATACAAAAGTCTTAAAAAACTTAAATAAGTACATAATTATCCCACTTGAACTTATTTTTAATTTATGTACCGAAAAATCGATATGGCCTAAACAACTAAAAATGGCAGAAGTAGTACCAATCTTCAAATTAGGGGACAAACATCTTGCAACTGACTACAGATCAATATCATTAATATCCAACATTGCCAAATTATTAGAAAAAATAATACATTGCCGTTTGCTGAGTTTCCTAAATAAAAATAAAATACTATTAGATAACCAATTGGGATTTTGAAAAACGAAACGCACCAAGGATGCTCTACCCCTTATTGCAAGTATTATCTACAACAATTTAAACAACAATATACGTACCATTGCAATTTTCTTGGGTTTAGCTAAATCTTTCGACACCGATAATCATAATATCTTATTATCAAAATTAGAAACTTACGGAGTACGGGGACAAGTATTAAATCTACTAAAAGACTACTTTAATGGAAGAACACAAGTAGTAAAAATCGAAGACCATGTGAGTAATGCACTACCTATAGAAACTGGAGTATATCAAGGGATACTCTTGGGACCGCTACTATTTTTAATCTATATTCATGATTTATTAACTATTGTGTCCAAAAAAAATATCATCTCTTATGCAGATAATACAGTAATATTAAGCATGGGATGTACATGGGAATAAACACAGGATAAAACGAACAAGTTACTAAGTGACGTCAGTACTTGGATAGCATTAAATGAATTATCTTTAAATGTAAAAAAACTGTGTACATAGCGCTTAGAATTTATAGCAGTAGTGTGACAAATAACTTAACAATTTTTATAGGCAATGAGGAAATTGAAAGAGCATACTAAACAAAATATGTAAGTATAATTGATAGCAATATGAAACGGGATAAATATATAACGTATATTGCTAAAAGAACGAGATATCTACGTTTTGTATTTAATAAATTAAGCCAATACTTGAATCTAAACACTTAATAACTCCATATTACGCGTTTTTTAACAGTTTGACTAGTTATTGTATTATTGCCTGGAGAGGTGCCTACAATAATGTACTTATTGAACTTGAATCATTGCAAGATAGAATCATAAAAATAATTAATAAATAAAAAAAATCATATTTTCCAACCTTTACGAATCAAAGTACACTTTAAAATAGATGCAGTTGTCGCGCCCCGGGGAGCTACGCGCTGCAACCCGGGGTCGAACGGAATGAAGGTATGATGTGTGTGGGATAAGTGGTCGGTAAGGGTAGAGAGATGAGCCTTTCATCCCCGGGTTACGATCTGGACTCATAAGTAAGTCAGCGATGGTAACCCGTGCCTTAGATGCGGTGGATGTCTGTGTTGAACCTGGAAGCCTTTATATAGTAATCGAGACGCGTTCCGGTTGCTTGCAGGATTGGAGGTTATAGGACGGAGTCGTGAACCGCCACACAGTTATGTTTCATTACAATGATTTAAAAAAGAAATTTTTTGATTCGTTACCAGAAATAAAAGTATTTTAATTCCTGAAATCAATAAGTCAAATGAACTAAAAACGCTATTTATTTATTTCCAGAGTTACATACAAAATAACATTTTTCGATCAATACAGAGTATAATTATAATTCATAATTTTACACTATAATGCCGTAAATCCTGCACAGGTAAATAAGATTTCCTGTTCGCAGGTCAGGAATAACAATATAAATATAATGCTCGTTAGTTTTACTTTAGCAGTAATAACTTCTAGCCATACATCTCACATTCATACACAATGTATATGACTATATCGAACTTCTAGATATGGTCTATACATCTAGCTCATTCATACTAGGTTAGTCATATAGAGGCCATCTATTATCTTTACCTAACCTTTCAATTACAACATATAATTCAATTTTACAATTAACAGCAATAAAATCTTGACAATAATATAACAATTTAATATTGTTTATTTTTAACATATATTTAACATATGTTTAATAATTTTGATGATTCTACATTTTAGTATGTCTAACTATTTTAGAAAATCTATTTTACTTAAGATTATATTGCACAAAAATTTCTTAGAGATTCTATAAATTTGTAATTGGTACTTTTATTTTATTAGAGATTCTATTATTTTGTAAATCGTTTTTATAGATATGTGTTTTAAAAATGTCACTTAACTTCTTTCTCACCAATACCTAACAAGCATTGCTCGTGCCGTTACAAAATTCTGGTTTGCTGCAATTTTCTTTCTTGCAAATATTATTTTCTTCATGTTGCTGAGTCTGGCGGCACAAATTAGTCCAGATGCAATGGTGACTCTATGATGCGGAAACATCTCTTTATGTTGATTAAATGAGTCAGACTTACAGTTTGATGTAAAGGCTATGTCATCAATAACTACAATATCTTTATGTTGTGGTACCATTTTTTCTGTTATCGAAATAAAAAATTGCTTTGTTATTTCCTAAGTAGTTAATGTCTCCATACGACATCCAATAAGTGCTTGTTTGTGTTACCTTTTGTCGTGGTGCATCCGTTACTTTTACACTTTTAGCTCTTACATTATTCTCTTCCGACATTTCATCAATCTTTGTGAGAAGTGTTTCAATGGGTGTTGGTTTTTTTAGTTTCCTCTACAGTATGTAATGGATATTGAATCGACGCGCGAAAGTAAGTTGGTTTCGGCAGAGATCGGACGGGCCCGTGATTTTAGCTCCGAAAAATACTCGCGCTCGCCGAATTCGCTCTCTTTTCTGACGAGACTGCGAGACGACGCTGATCGGCTCGCCCGGCATGCTGCAAACTCTTATTAGACGTAAGTAAATTTGTATTATAGTCGAGAGTTCGGTCCCTCGGGACGCAGTGTAATCGCGTATTTGTTTACTCTAATTTTTTTCGAAAATCATTGACGTAGGAATAATATTCGAGGTGCCGAACGCGAGACGCTTCTCAATCCTGTCCGATCGGGGTGAAAACTTTATTATATTGTTTAGTGTTCTAAAATAAATTGTAATGTGGTAAATATCTATGCAGTAATCGTTATTAGTCGTTTGTACGACGTAAGGAATTTGCCAACCCGAAGAGTAAGGGACTCGCGCTCTGCCCACGCCTCGAAGATCCAGCTCCGAATTACAAAAGATATTGCGACTATATTCATACTGCTCCGCCAGGAAAGACTTTGCGTAGGTATGCACATTACTATTGTTGTTAGCGTGCCTAGTTCATTATTGACGCTGCTCTATATATTTGATGCAACCTACCCGCGACTCATTTTGTTAATAAAAAAGAAAAAAAAAAGAAAATTCTTGATTCACAATAAATCTTATACTGGTTTATTTTAAGTATCGATTCCTTTTACGAAACGTATGAAATTTTGTCTGTAGGACGGGGATTCAGATAACGTTCATTACTAATTTTTATACCTACATTTTTATCTACTGTCTCCAAAGGGTAAGTAATTCTATTGCAATATATCCAAAAATTTTATTTATGTCTGTATCACGCTTCATCATTTTGTTCATATTGTATGTAGTTATACGGCGATGCGATCGATTTCCATTTACACTGCCCGTCAATCACTTTTGCCATACTTACATCAAATCCAAGTAAATTTCAAAGTTTTATATGTCGGCCGGAAATCATCGTATCGAAAAAATTCAAAATGCGTTTTGAAGGTAGGTGCAAAAGATTCAATTTAACACCAGCCGGTAGTTTAAAAATTGAGTATTGTGTTTTTACATTAAAAAAATCGATTAAAAATTTTTTGAATTTTTTCATCTTACTTTAAATCAAAGCCAATTTAGAACCAATCAGTGGAGGGTAAAAAAACTAACGAGGATCGCAAGATATTCCCTTCCCCTTTACAAAGACCACACGCGGATTTTTGTGCAATGTTTTTTACCGGATTTACAATAACTTCTGTAAAAAAACAAGCTTGTTTTTCAATATTCCATAACCTCGAGTTCTATGGGGTATGGAAAAAAATTTCAGAGAGAAAAAAGTTTCGTTTCTATAAAAAAAAATAAATAAATTTGACCTGAAGACTGGAGTTAACAACATCAAGGGACACAAGAAAATAAATAAAAAGTGTGAGACGGGGAATGCAGCCATCATCATCAGAGTCACCATTGGAGACAAGAGCAACAGCAGCAGCAGAGCAAAATATTTAAAATACTACAGGATCATACAAGAACCAGTCGGATGTTCTTCATATTTCCATTCAACAGCTCCTATGCTTCAAATTGTATCCATAGGTATGTAAATAATTACACAAAACCCTATATATTAACTATACACATACATATAATATTCAATGTCACATACCTCTCCTCCTTCCCTGAGCGTATTTCTTTACATGCTTTTCCTCTCTGCTACAATTTTAATCTTATACTAATTACTTTATATCAGCCTAGGGTGAAGTGCTCCAGAAGATGACCTCACGACATCAAAATCTTCTGGCAACAAAACTGGTTTTCTCCATGCTGCTTCTACTGCTGCTACTACAGGGATGAGGTGGTCTCGATGCTGCTTCTCCTGCTGCTACTTCAAGGATGAGGTATTCTAGATGCTGTTCCTACTGCTGCTACTACAAGGATGACACGTACTACTCAGGGCTAACAATTGTCCTATATAGGGTTATATATATGAGAAACCTGTAGCCTAGACTGTAAGTATGAGCTACCTACATAGAATATAAGCGAATAGGTTAGGTACTAAAACAAGTGAAATGAAAATATGTAAAATTCTGCTAAGCAATTTCATTGAATTTTAAATTCCATAGTGTAGTTCATTATATTTTTATAGTTAATTCCAAACTTTAACTAATAAATATATATTTTGATATTTTAAAACACATTGACATAAATGTTTTTGCATTAGTAGTTTGTAAAAAGAAAAGATAAAGAAAATCATGTTTTTGTCATTTGAAAGATATTAAGCCCTTAATCTTTATGTAAGTAGATGTCATTGGTTAATATGTCCTGTAAGTTAGTTTTTCCTGGAAATCAATGCCATTTTGAATCTGATTAGTACGCATATGGGTTTCAAAGCCTGATTGTGTCAATGTATTTTTTATAGATCAATATGAGATGGTTAGCTTTAGAGGAAAGCTTTATTCGTGTACTCCACTAGATCTATGTCTTATCCAAGTACACGAATAAAGCTTTCCTCTAAAGCTAACCATCTCATATGGATCTATAAAAAATACATTGACACAATTAGGCTTTGAAGCCCATATAGCATACTAATCAGATTCAAAATTGCATTGATTTCCAGGAAAAACATAATGAAATTGTTTTACATATCTGTTTTCATAAAGTATGTGTAGCTGCAGAGCTGATGGCTCTCATAAGCAAAGATCATAACCATGTAATATCAACAATGTGTTATTTTAGATTTTTATTATATCAGAGACTGTTTTCTGAAATTTTGATTATTTGCTGGAGTGATAAATTTAGAAGTGAAAATTAAATGTGTTAGATGTTAAGGTACATCTGAAAAGATTTGTAAGAGTTATAGTATAAGCGTGCAGCGACAAATGTAACTGCAGTTCAAGACAGAAACACTGCATTCAACAAAATATAGATATTTGGACCAATAATGTGCATCATCAAGATTTACACGAACAAACATTTCCTGTAATGCAAACCATTTCATACGGATCAATGAAAGATACATTATCACACTCAGGGTGTGTTAATATATTTTTCATTGATCCATGAGATGGTTCATGTAAATCTTGATGATGCATATTGGTCCGAATATCTATATTTCGTTGATTGCAGTGTTTCTGTCTTCAACTGCATTTACATTCGACATTCAGAGAAAACTGTCGCAGCATGCTTATAATATAACACTTTAAGATCTATTCAGATGTACCTTCACATTTGACACATTTAATTTTCACTCCTAAACTTATTCATTTCAGCAAATAATCAGAATTTAAGAAAACAGTCTCTGAAATAATTCAAATCTAAAAAAACAAATACTTGAAATTACATGGTTATGATCTTTGCTTATGTGAGCCGTCAGCTGTGCAGCTACACACACTTTATGAAAACAGATATGAAAATTTTGCAAATTAATTTCATTGAATTTTACATTCCATAATATAGTTCATTATATTTTTATATATAATTCCGTACTTAAACATAATAATTTTTATAATTCTCATACTAATATGACTAATAATTATATTGTTTGGTATTTTAAAACACTTTGACATAAATGTTTTTGTATTAGTAGTTTGTAAAAAAAACAAAAAGAAAAACATGTCTTTGTCATTTTAAAGATATTAAGCCTGTACGCGCATTTTGCGCTTGTTTTGTTTATTTCTTTTATTTAGACTATTTTGTTTATTTAGTTTATCACTTTTCCTAGATGCTTTTTGTGTAAGGCGACGAGCTGATGTATCGTGCCATTTAGACTTGGAAAGGTACTCGTTTACGACCGGGAATCCCGCGCGAATCGCGCGTGCGCCTCTTTTAGGGCCCTTTCCGCGCGCGACCGACGCGCTCGAGCCTACGCGTACCTGCGAGCCGACTGGCGACCCATTGACCATATGGAACCTGGGGAAGTACCAGCTCTTACATCAGTAAAAAGCGTCTTTAGGGAAAGGTTAGTTTTTCCACGTTTCACCGAGTGATCGATAGAATAAAGAAAAGGTTGAGGCAGTCAGTTCTCGGTTTTCGGAGAGTGAACATCTCTCATCCTAGTGCGCATCTGCAAATAGAGGCTTTGCGACTAACACGTCGAGTCTTCTGTGTGGGGACTCGATCGATGGAGTCGTTGAGCTGACAAGGCAAGTGGCCTTCGGTTCAGCGTTGTTGCGTTAGTTGTAGTTCATTGCGAAATCTGCGTATTCGTCGCGCGTGTTAATTGTGAAAGAATAGGCAGGAGTGTGAGTGTGTGTGCCTCGAGGCGTTAGGTTGGATTTTTGTGGGGAACTTGCGTCCACGAGCGGATGGTTTTGCAGTGACCGGTTCCAGGGGAGCGTATAGCGGCACTAGCTCTCAGTTGCCCGGGGCACAGTAGGACAAGACATTCGAAAAGTCTACTAAATTCGGCTTCACGCGAATTTTGCATAAAAAGTTTTCTGGTAAAAAAGATTCTCTTCGTTTTGAAATTGTCTAGGGATCTCCGTTTCCCTCGGAATCGCATTATCATTTTTTAACATGATTGTGAGTGGGTTTTTCTGATCTATCGGGAAAATAAATATATAATTAAATAATGTAAAGTGCGATCGCGTTAAGAAAATAGCAAAAACATTGTATGTGTATATACAATTGGATTTATATATTATTTTTTACAATTTCTCTGATAGCTATA
>JAYJLV010008655.1:0-10039 GCA_036873485.1 Torymus texanus | reverse complement strand
GTGTGTGTGTGTGTGTGTGTGTGTGTGTGTGTGTGTGTGTGTGTGTGTGTGTGTGTGTGTGTGTGTGTGTGTGCAGTTGTTATCGCTTGCTCGTCTGCGTATACGCGCACGGGTCGATTTTAATTACCGACATCTCGCGCGTTTTGTCGATTATTTCGAGTGGAGGAGTGGAGAGTCAGCTGAAGTAGATTGACTGCGCTTCTGGAATCGATTACTGTCATCTTTGCGCACGATTCATGTTTCTCTATGGAAATTCGATTGGGGAATCGGGGAGAGATGCTGCCGTTGAGCACTACGATATGGTGTCAGCTTTGAGGAAGTGGCATGTTGCTGTGAATTCGAGATTATTTGATGTTCAGGAGTACTCGGTGATGATTGTAGGATTATGGGTCACGGTCGGAATAATTGCGATTGATTATGTTGATTCAATCGTAGTATACGATTTTTAACTTTTTTAAGTTAATGGACTTTAGATGCTGACAACAAATTTTGTAATTTTTTTTGTGAATATGAAATAATCGATGAGAGGTGCAGGAGAAGAAGTTCGATTGATGTAAAGAAATTGTCTTACCGCATATTGACTTATTCTACTTAGCACTGTTGTATAGCTATAATATATAGGTGCATGAAGATTTCCGTAAAATTTTTTATCTACTAAATTGGTAACAGTGAAATTATATTATCTCAAATCACTGGAACTTTTATTGTGTTTACATTTGAAAATTGACTACGGATTTTTATTGTGAAACAGTTGTTATGATTGATTCTTCACTTTCAATTAATTTTTAAAGAACGTTCAGCTGCAACATAATTCGATCTAGACTTTAAAACTTTTAGATTATTTATTCAAAGAAAGATTTATTTGTTAGCATTAAACAATTAATATTAATTATTTAATATACGATTTTCAAAAATCAAATTATTGTCAAACAAATAATATTTAAAATAGTTGCACGTTAAAATTTATAGTACCATATGAATACGATCATTTTGAAAGCTTGAGATCTATCAGCTATTCTATAGCAAACTTCACTATGTGTAATATGCATCAGGGAACTCCATCTCGGAAACGATCGAAGTACTGCCTATCAAAACGTTATATACGATGGGTTTGCATAGGATGTGGGAAGCAATAAAGACAATAGTAAAAATAGAATTCTTTACATATTTATGTGAAAAGTTTTACTGCCGGGTAAATGTGATTGCATTAAAATATAATGCGCTTGGTAAGTACCGTCATACCAATTATTGCTTTTATTTATAGAACCGACGAGGTTTTTGAGTTTAATCTTATCCTAAAGTTATGCAAATAATGCGCTCAATATATAATTTTATTTAAACATCTACATATTTCCAATACTATTATCAACTATATATATACACCTAATAATGTACATGCAAACAAAATGTACTACTTTATATAGAATGACACGCGTTTCACTCGTAGAATTTCATTAATTGATGGTGGTACACATACCTGATAACAACACGAGACAGCTGCTAATTACCAACTAATCAGGATTACGAAATTCGCCTATTTTTACTTAACATTCTATACAAACAGCGACGCGATAACGCAACGTTGCCGATGCGGGCTACAACGGTTTGAATTTTTCATTTCGTGCATCGAGCGAGGCGAACACTGTTTAGCGGCGCAAATACAAACGAAACGTGTGTATACTATACGCGTGCGCTACGTTTCCGGATTTTCCGGAGCTTATTTTCCAACAAAGGAATTTATTTAGAATTGAACGAGCTTTTGAGGTCTCAGCGTGGGTGGTGTATAACGTTGAGTATTTTCGACGTAGAGTTCCAGCGATTAAAATTTTAAGTGCTATTTATACAAGGGATTTTTGATGCTGACTTTACAGTTTCGTTCGACGATTTCGTCGTTGTCAGTTGGCCATGAGGGGTTGGTTCGTTATGGCGAACAGAATTTTCATTTTTAAGAATCAAATTAAGTTAACAATTCGTTTTTCGCAAATTTTAACAAAAATTTCTGCATGTTTTTTTTAATGATAAATACAATAAACTGAATGTATATCGATAATTATTTGCGAATATTTTCAACAGTTTTTTTATTTATACAGCGAAAATAGTTTAACTGAATTTCATTGTTTTGAAAAATTGCAATCATTTCTAAAGTAATTCGTATAATAACAATACATTTTTCATTTAAATCACAGTCGTTGAAATAACTTTTGACTGTTTCCCGCTGAGTTTTGACCGAGTTCAGGTTCCTCGACCATGAAACTGCAACGTTATACGAACTGTCAAAATGCTGAGACTTTCTTGTTTGTTATTATCCTACGAAAAGTAAAATAGAGAAAAGTTTTGAAGTAGGTCATGAAATTTCCTAACCCAAAACTATCATACATTTAAATATCTTATTATTTCTAATTTCATTAAAGTATTGAATTTGCTACTTTACTTATTCAAGCCCATATGCATTTTGATACGATAATATTGTTTCGGGAATACTTTTCTTCTAAGTTAATATAATAATTTCAAAATAATTATATATATATAAAATAAAGTTATTTAATGTTTTAGTAATAAAAACGTCGTAATAGAAACAGATTTTTTTGCAAATGTCTCTAACACTTCAGTATAAATAACGTCATTAGAAAGTAATTATAGTAAAAATAAGGTATTTTAAATAAGTTAAAGTGTTCCTTCCCCCATTTAACTACTGTATCATCATGCTAATACATTCACCACCGATTTTGTTAACCCTGTGCTGTACATGCTCAACTTGCTTTAATCCTCAAAATTTAATTACCGGTGACACTTTAAAGGCAACGTTTGTTCACACGAATACCTGTTATGGATTACATACATATTCATTGTTCCGAATTTACTACCGTATATATACTACTTGTCTTGTAACTGTAAAAGGATTAAGGTTTAAGGAAAGTAAAGTGGCTTGAATTAAGTATTAATCAATAATTATGATAAATTATTAACTTATAATTGAATAATGCGTTAAACGATCAAAATTATAATTGGTCATTCAAATAATTTAAACTAGAAAGTATTGTATACTTTAAAAAATATAACAATAATAATAGTTAGAAAACGATCTCAGGAAAAAAGTAATATCTTTGATTGCAAAGATATATGAGTTTACAAAATTTTTTTAATAATAATTTTTTTAATAAACAAAGAGAAACAACCAGAAAAACAAGCTGACAACAAACTTTTCTTTAATTCTGCGACCTATACGGTTAAGCTAAAAACTTACTTGACGAATCCAGACAGCTGATAAATGTACAACGAGGGTTGCCACTGTGGGCGGGGCGATAATACGAGCGTACAAACAGAGTGACGAACTTTCGTGGATGTGCAATCGACAATTTCGGTGATTAGTTGGGTCGGGCAGATTAGAGACTTTAGCGGAATGCGAATTAGACGGGGAGGATTCCCAAAGTATAATTAATCAAACCATACGAATTGCAGTTAACTGTAATGAACCTTTTTCTTTTACTACATAGAAGCCCATGTAATAAAAGTGCGGTATATTTTTTAGTATATTTAATCGAAATTGGTAACAATGAAATAATAATCAAGATAGTATTGGTGAAAAAAAAGTGAGCGTGTCAGCTGTCTTATACTATCGATCGATCGCTTTGGATTTAATAACAGTTGATAAATGCCAATCAATCAACTTGTCAATTTCAGAGATGATAGGTCAAATTTGATTTTAATTGATCCCCGCTATCGACGCCATAGATTTCTTGCAATTAACTGCGGCTTGTTTAGGAATCCGGCGAATGGTCAACAGATGCTTCAGCCAATAATTCTCAATTGTATATATGCGATGGTTAGCGTTCCTCGGTCCCTCCACTAACGTCCCGCCAGATTAACCAAAGTGGCGGCCTGGGGATAGTCTTCGTACACGTATATATGTGTAATTAATGCACGGAGGGAAGTATACAGTCGTATATCAGAGGTCTTCGAAAGCTACATAATGAAATTTGATGGACAGGAGTGAGTAAGACGATTAATATTTACCTTTCTTCCGAGAAATCAAATAACAATGGATTAATGTATGTTATATATATACTATGCCTATAAGTTAACTCTATTAAGTTACAAGTTTGACGACATCTGCGTTATCTCGTTAGGAATGGGATCACGATCGACCTATCAATAGCTTCGCGTCATACCTACATGATATTCTCATTAACGGCATATTATGTCAGACCAGAGCTGGATTAATATACCATAAGGCCCGGGGCTATCTAGGCCTGAGGACCTCTTAAGGGAATAATTTTCAGTGTCACTTTAAAAAAAGTTATTTTTTTTACATAAGATTTAAAATAGACTAAAAAGGAGTCCTTTAAAATAGAAAAGTTATATATATATATATATATATATATATAAAAGTATAGGGAAGTTATATATAAAGTTAACAACAATTTGTACACACATTTCTATGAAAAAAATTTATTTACAATTAGTAATAAATTTTAAAATTAAAACTTTAGTTTTTATAATACTGTATGATTTATAATAAATTATATTTTGTTCTACATTCATAATAATGTAAGGTTTTAAGATAATAATATAATACAGTTACATAAAATTTAAATAAATGATTTTTTCCTGCACTTTGTCCTAGCGAATTCCTTAATTAAATCACTAAAATCTAATGATCTTAATAAATCTTTTTCTATGGCTAATGTGGCCAAAGACGATAAGCGGCTATCTAATAAAGTCGATCGGTACCTCTTCTTTATCCTCTTCAAAACGGAAAACGATCTTTCGGATTCGCAATTGGCAATTGGAATTGTTACAAATAATCGATAGCATATATAAATATTTGGAAAAGCATCAATTAGATGAGAATCAACAATCCAGTTCAAAACTTTTAGAGGACATAAGGTATTGTTTTTATCATTTTGTTCCTTTCCAAAAAATTCCCGAAGGTTGTAATTTTAATAGTGGAATAAATTGTTCGTATTCATTCACCAATCGATAATCCAAATCTTCGGAATAAACCTCTTTAAGTTTTTCAGAGCTAACTCTTATTTCGTCCATTCGAATCGTTAAAAGGTGTGACCAAAAACCAAATAACCTTGTTATACAGTTGCATGCCTCACTTCGCTTTGTCAATTCTGCCACGAGTTTGTCAATTATAACATAAACGGTTTCAACTCGAAATTGGTCAGACTTATTCAAGTTATCAACTTCTTTTTGACCGTCGCATAGTTTTCGAGTTATTTTTCTTTTTTTAACAAAAGAATATTCTTGTTCACCATAAACTATGAGATTTTTAGAATCGGTCTCTCTTTTTAAAAATTCGTCTCGCAAATGTTTCACAAATTAAATTAAACATAATAGCATGTTATTAGCTGTATTCAAGTCTATTTCTTCTAATTTAATCATTTTTTTTTTAAATGACTCAGCTTCATGTCGGGTGTCCGATTTATTATCTTTATCACTGATTATTTCAGATAGTTCATTGAAAATTCCATCAAAATTATCAATAAAATCTTTTGAAGCATCTGCTCTACAAGACCATCGGAGTCGCTGATACACTTTTAAGTTTAGAATTTTGTTCTCTCAATATATTCCATCTGTGTATAGACGTACTAAACAATGTATTCAGACTTCGTAAAAAACGAAAATAATTAATAGAATTAATACATTCATCGACACTACAATCGCCGACTAAGTTGAGCGAATTTCCAACACAAGGAACATAAGCTAATCTATTTTGCTCTCTTATATGAGCTTGCAAACCAGAGTACTTTCCAGACATATTACTGGCATTAGTCATGCTCTTTCATTAAATTTAAGATTTCATCACTTAAGTTTTTACCTTTATGGCTTTTTATTTGCAAGAAACAAAAAAAAATCGTTTATGAACGCTCCTATTAAAATAGTAACGAAATATCACAGATAATTGGTCTACATGCGAGATATCTGGAGTAGAGTCTACGAAAAGACCCTAGTATTTGGCTTTTTTATTTCTGCTTTGATTTGCTGTAAAATTCGTTGAGCCATCAAATTGATAAATTCTTTGCAAATTGTTTTTGACAAATACGATACACTTGCTTGATCCTTATTTCTGTAGATATCAATATGTTGTTTCAAAAATGGATCAAATTCGGCTAACAATTCTAGCGCGCCCAAATAATTGACATTATTTTTTGATCCAAATACTTCATCAGTACCTCAAAACGCCAGACCTCTTTCAGCCAAATAGCGAATGGTAGCTACAACTCTTTTCAAAATTTGAGTCCAATAACTCTGTTCTTCTCGCATCATACTTATCATTTTGTCATCGATCTGTGAAGTCTTTTTCATAAAATTTATCCAATTAAGCATACGACTGTGTTCTTTGGAATTTTCATGACTGCATATTATTTCGTCTACTTTTTTCCAGCTAAAGACTCCTCCATTTACAAAAGCATTTTCGTGATCACTTGAAAATAATTTTCAGACGTAACAAAAGACTATGCCACTTGACTCACAATACATAATCCATTTCCGTTTACATTTTTCACCATTGCTTAATATTCTTTCAAAATACTTATCGGAGAAATATCGATTCTGCTTTGAGGTAGGAAGCTCGGTTGTGAAGTATTCTCGTTTTGAGGATTTGATAATGAATTTTTATTTTGAAAGAATGAATATCCTTTATCCAAATATTTATTACGTTCTTTATCGTCTATATTTAATTTTAATGGCCACAATGCTGGGTAATTGTGCAAAATCGCTAGAAAAAATACAAAAATTTAAAACTAATTAATAAAATAAAATTTTGTACTCAATTATAAATTATCAGTACACAATTTTTAATAAAAATAAACTTCAGTTGTGTTTTTAAAATGTTTATATTTACTTTAAATATTAATACATTGCGTTTCAATCCTTATTATATTCGAATAGTAAATCAATTTTATAGATACCTATCGTATTATTCTCATCAACTTCTATTACTGGAACTCTACTTTTTATTTCATCTTGATATAATACGTTAAAAACATTACTATCATTATGGTTATCTACACCTGGATCTTCCACAATCTTTTCACAATTCGGATTTTCATTTTCAGTATTTAACGACGTTCTGTGCGTTTCATCAAGTTTACTTCCTTCCCTAGAGTCATTTTTATTTGACTGATTAAATATAAAATATTCTGTTAACTTAGGCAATTTATTTCATAATTCATCAATCTCCTTTTGTTTTTTTCTCTTCGAGGCCCTACTTTCAAATCTCTTTGACATTTTAAGAAAATAAAGATTCACATACTTTGAATAAAATTTGTATAAGCCACAGTTTATCCGACGATGTTCACAGTTTGCGCTTAACAAACTGACTGTCAAAAAAACATCTTCGCCACGCCTCTATTTTTCCGCGGCTCATAACAAAGCCGATTGGTGCGGTATAGATGTCTATAAACAAAATAAACCGCACGTGGAAGCGTTGGTGCGCATTTCATTTCTTAATATGTCATACAACATCTTTTAGCTGTAAACTTTTTCACATTCTTTAACCGTTTAAATAAATATTCAAAATTAAAAAAATTCTTTCTTTTTCTAGGTAATAATTTAATGAAATGATTTAATGACAAGTGATGTTAAAACAACGCCAGTACAATAAAATTATTAAATGTAATAGTCGTTTTATCTCGATCAGGCGGGAGTTATTTAGAAATAAAAAGGTATTTTTTAATTTCTAAATAACCCCCGCCTGATCGAGAAAAGATGGCGTAATTTACATTTACATAAATGGAGGGTGATAATATCTTAAACTCAAAATTATTTCATATTTAATAGAAAAATTTTTCGGTAAATAATGAGGTTCCCATCAAACTATCGGAGTTTCTCGAAAGAGGAAATTTGGCCAAAGACGAGGCCATGCAAAAAATGAGCCCTCCCCGAACACGAAGGCACCCCGAAGACGAGGCCCCTTCCGAAGCTGAGGCCCGGGGCTATAGACCCCCCTAGCCCACCTCTTGATCCGGCCCTGTGTCAAACCATAAACTATAGACATCAATATGCACTTATTTGATGTATATGGCGTTGATGCATCAATTATATCACCGAGGCCAACAAAACTTCTCCTAATAGCTCAATTACAATATTCTTTGTACTATCACGACAAACGAGTTCTTCTCTCTTGATTATTACTTCTAGCTAATCAACCCCAAACGCGCGTTTAAAATCATTTCAATTGCGCATAACAACAACAACAATAACGCGATGGTCGCGGCACATCGGTGGAGAGCCAAGGATAAGCTGCATTTCGAAATTAGCCACGCGTTCGCTTGCGTGTGCATCTCGGCGCGCGCGTGCACGAGTGCTGGACGAGAGAGAGAGAGAGAGAGAGGCGCTCGTAATCAGGTTACCCACATACGTACTATACATATAGACACGCGTACGATGTCGGCGGACACATACATACACATACGCGTACCTATAGCCCGCGGACTTACAGGGACGATGACAATCCGGGGAATTTGCGGTTCCTCCGTATAGACCGTCCCCACGTCCAACCATCCCACGTATAGAATAGGTTCGTGCGTGTGTATAGCATCATGCATGCGCGCATTCGCACTTCTCTCTATTCTGTCTATATAATACTTCTCTCCCTCTGGAGGTCTCAATTAAGCGTAAGTATATATATAGCGTATGGCGATTAGCGTTGACTGTGGGCGTGTAGGTATGCGTCATATCGTTGGTCGCGGGGAAAGTTTGAGGTGGTACCAGGCGTGCGAGCAAGTGGGATAGCCGTAGTCGCCACCGATGCCGTCGTGGTGACAACAACAACAAGAACAAGAACTGTTGTAAGCGAACAGTCTTTGGCCGGTGTGTCCTTAAACCGTCGGCCGGGTTAACTGCCTGCTGTATTTCGGAGCATCTATATATATAAGGTGAGCGTAACGAGCTGATGCCCGCTGCTAAAATGCTCGGAGCAGTTGTATAGCAGAGTTTGTCAGAGTGGTTGTGTGTGTGTGTGTGTGTGTGTTAGCTGCGAGGTTGAAGAGGACGATGACTCCTAGATGATATGGTTTTTTTGGGCTTTGTTAGCAATTTAATGTATTATTTTATCAGGGTTAAGTAATGGTGTAAACTTGTTGAATTTTATATGCAAATAAAAGCTGTAGTACAAAATCTAAAGTACACAAAGCAACACACATTTCCTGTTATACATAACTAATTGTGACAAATTACTGGTTAATAAAACATAATGAAGAAATAAATTGCTTTGAAAGTACTTAAAGTACTTAACTGAACTTATTTTGTCGTTTATTCCCGTTCGTCATAGCTAGGAAATGTAAGGGTTACGACAAAATCTCAAACGAGGTAATATCCAGAGTGGAATTCTGTTTAGACACGTGTAATAAAGAAATTAGTGCTTCAGTCGTCAACATATTTCATACGGTATTCTGAGGATATGCTACTGCATCCACTTAATATTGTAATTAGTTATTATGTTTACTTAGTGGATTATGATATCATTACCAGTGAATAACATTGCACGTCTTGTTTGTGCGCTTGTACATTTGCTTTATTTCATCAAATACCTAATTTTTACTAAACTTCTTTATCATACAAACAGATATACATATACTACAGGAGGGGGGGTGCCCCCCTACTCACTCTGCTTGTCAACCCCCAAATTTAATGTAGTAATACAAATAAAGTACAATGATTGGAACAATTTCTATTTAATATATGTTTTTATATATTGATATAAAAAAATTATATAAGACTGTATATATAACTTTTGGCAATTACTGCGACAGCGTACCAAATCATCAAATAGATATTAAGATAAAAGATAAAGAAATAAACAGAGTTAGAGTTGTAAATACCTGGGAATCATGTTTGATTATAACCTTAAGTGGGATAAGCATATACAATATATCATCAAGAAAACAAAATATTTAATATATATTTTTTATAAAATTTCCAAGTCAATGACAATTGAAACATTGAGGATGATATACTATGCTTATTTCCACAGTATCATCAACTATGGTATAATAGCATGGGGAGGAGTTTACAATAACAATTTAGA
>JAYJLV010008644.1:0-10040 GCA_036873485.1 Torymus texanus | reverse complement strand
GTACGAAAAAGTCCAAAATGCTAGTTTTCGTAACCAAAAAATTTGAGTGCTAGTTTTCGTATGGTACGTCGATATGTAATTGCTGCGAAGAAAGCTGTTTTGAATTCGTCGAACGTTTCAACGGTTGCTGACTTGCTCATGAGCCATTTTAAAACTTGATTTATAAATCGGGCTTTTGCAAAACTAACAGCTACCGCATCACTCCAACTGTATATCGTTTTCGTGTTAACTACTTCGTTTAATCACGATGTTGCCTTTTCCAGTCCTTCGTTTCCTCAAAATTTATGTATAATATTCGGCGCACTTATAAGGTAGGTAATTGGATTTTGTCCTTATTGTCTAAGGGATTTAATGTATTTTGTAACTGAGAGAAAAATGCACCCAAGAAAAACGGATTTGGATTGGAAAGAGAAAATCAGAAAATCTGCTTGGTAGACTCAACAGAGTTAGTTCTTAGTCTGTATGAGTCCGGCATAGAGGCAAAACGTAAGCGCCCATACCGCTCTTGAAGCCCACGGTAGTCTCCCTCAACAGCGAAAAAGGAAACAACACCGGCTTATTACGTCAACTGGCGACTCTGCAGGGAGCCCTCGGGATCACGATACCAGAGCGCGTAGGTATCCTGACGCGTAAAATGCCGACGTGCTAATGACAATGCAAGGCATCCACTTTACTTTTCCAGAGAGAGTGAGGGGTAGCTTTCTAGATGCCCTACTTATCGAGGATATCGAGCTCCTATGACGATTGGCGAGATTAAAACGAAGTTGTTCATTCATTTGTAATAAGCGAAATGTATTAGCCATTATATGATGGCGGTTAAGTTCTCAAACTTTTGCGAGCCTTTACTAGCAAGCGCCTTATCTGCGCCCTGCACAGGTAGCCATATGACTCATGCTAGTAGAGCGTGCAGTACCCTGACGTGTTGGATTATGAGGCCATGGTACGTTGGACTCAGTGGCTCAAAACCTCAAATGCCTATACGCGTGCATGCAAACGCGTGTGAATGCTTGCGACTTCTTCGTTGGATGAATTTCACTATCATGAAGTCAACAAAGCATTGCCGCTGATTTTGTTGGTAGAAAGACTTATAAATGGTTCGCTTCCTCCATTGAGACACCGGTCCTGCTTTTAATTCAAACAGACATATTCTTTACACTTTACTAACCAATAACTTAAGCTTACCAACAATAGCTTCAAGAATTGCTAACTGAGACCAGCATCAAAGGACAATTTAGAATACACAAACATTTGACCGCGTTAGGTTACCCGCCGAACATCTGGCGATCAGTTAGACTTGAAAAGACATGCCCCCGAACTGTCGAAGCGCAGAGCTAGTAAGGTATATACTCACTGGTATATCGAGCCGGGATAATCCCCAGATTGGCAAGCAGAAGTTCAACCTCGCTATTTGAACGCATACTTTTGAACGACTTACCTGTCCCCGGGTTGGAAATGGACTCTATGTAGCAGTGGAAGGCAGGTTTTTATATATGGCATGGTTATACGAATGCCGCTCTATGCGAGTAGAATGCGGCGAAGAATTAGCATGACCTCCACGCTACCGTCGCGACGTGTACGACTTCTAGTCCGGTGTGTCGCCAATATGGCCCCTAGGCTTAAAAGAGTTTCGGTACTGAGGCTTACGATACAATGGCAATGGCAAAGGCCCCCTTCCCCCGAAGCAGGTATAATAAGCCATACAGGTCTGAGTGGGGTTATTAAGTGCCTAATCGGACGGTCAAACCTGACTACAAGGGAAAGTGACTAGTACGCGCAACGTTTCTATTGTTCTTTCACCATTTCCAGTTCAGTTATCGCCTGTACTAGCTGCATGGGCTGTGCGCCGTCGTCGGAATTCGTGGAATCAGTATGCAGCAGAGTTATCGTTGAATGTAATTCTTGAAATGGTTGTTCGTACGCAACTCGTTCGACCTTTCTTTGCTTTCTCTGCCTTTCAATTTTTGACTTGGCTGCTTTTAAATCTTCTTCTACCGTTAACATTTTTTGTCCACTTTACACCTGACTCAGTCTTTTTTCTAAGAAACTTTCCAAACTCATCACTCCTAGTACTCATCAACCAAGTTGTGCCACCGGCTTTTACTGTTATCCCGCTAGTATATCCCACTTCTGATAATTGTCACGGTCTATACTTTAACTAATACGTTTAGTAGGAGTTACTGAGCTTGCAATAAAACTAAAAGACTCACATTCCAAATGAATAGAAAAGCACGTTCATTTATAAATACATAATTAAAGTTAATTGAAAATACAATATAACAAGTATGAAACTGATAATGTTAATATCTTACACAGTTATAATTGCTGCTTTTCGGATTTTCGGCAACGCAGCAAGCTGCCTCATGCTATTTCTCGCCTACACTGTTCGGCGGTCCAAGTAAGTCTGACGTTGTTTGCTCCGCGTATTACACAGATGATCCGCGGAAGTGCGCTGCTGTGCCAATCTCCCGCGTTCTACACCATACGCATTCGCTTTTATATTTTTATTTATACAGGCGTATTTTGTGATATACACATTTCTATTATTTCTGCAACTAGATGATTTGTTTGATTAGCATTATATAAATGAAAATCAATCTTAGCAAACTGTAGCATAACAGAAAAATTTCCAATAGAAATATCTTCACTTCTCAGTAGTTCACAAATAGAAGAATAAGCAAAATTCTTTAACCGCAATTTGGCACCATCAATCAAAATTTTCAGACAATTTGTTTTTAAAGTTTGCCACAATTGATCCAAATGAGCTGATTGGCAATGAATTAAAATACATACAAATAACTGTCGGAGATAACATGGCATCATCCAAGTAATTGCTTCTTGCATTGCGCAGTGCTATTTCTTGTTATCTTCTATGAAACCCAAGGCTAAGTATATAAAACTGACTTTTTGAATGCGCAACTTCCTATAGTTACTATCTACTCCCATGTAATAAATTCAATCAACTGACTTTTTGAATCGGCACTCAAAAAGTCGATATATATATATATAATAAGGTAAAACAAGGTCGTCTGTCCTTGTTTTACACATGCAGTTTTGCTATAGGTTTAGTACAAAATGGCGTCATGCATCCTAAAAGTCAGTTTCGCATATACTATAACAGCGTACTTACAGTGGACATTTAGGTAGTAGCCATTATTGCTGAAAAACCTACCAATACAATAGCTATAATTAGAGGTAACCATATGCAAAAATAAGTATCAGTTAATTAAATATATGACAAGGATGCGGATATTTCTTGGGTCTTCAAATGAGAAATTATCTGATTTTGTTGAACAAGACTTTAACATTTATTATTATAATTAATCTAGTGAAATGGACGTTAATATTATGAATAAAAGAAATACAAGAAATAGGTTGAGTACCAGCTGGGTCATTCCCAGCATTTTCTAACTACTAAACGCCGTCGTTTCGAGTAACGGGGCAATGTGACGGTACAGTTTCAGTAGGGAATACACTAGTTATTCCTCGTTTCGGTAGGAGGTAACGCGATACAAGGTTATTCTCAATAGAGCGTGAGACGGGACGTAAGTTCAAGCGTGAAATCTCGAGGCTTTACAATTATCACGGCGATGGTTTCGAGAGGTTTCAATAGCCCAGAATACCGGAGTTTCGAAATCCCGTGAGTGCTAGGTGACGACTAGACTCTCGGGCGCGAGCGCGAGAGCGATGGGTGCACGAGTTACAAATGGCTACCGCCGACGGAGTTACTAGCTCGGAGCTGGTCGCTAGCACAAGGCATCGCTGGTTGCTGTTCTGCTGCGGGTGACGTGAGCTACAGGCTTCTCGACGTCGGCCATTGAAGCTGGGCGTCGTTGCTGATCCAGTGGCGGTTTGGTGTCCATTTCGATGATGGCTATTTCGGTATTCGGTGCTACTTGCGATAGTCGGATAAGAGCAGCTGTGCGTTACGGCGTTCCACAATGAAGTTTTCGAGCGTCTCGCGACGACCGATCGCAATCTCTCGGTCTCTTGTCGTGAGCGCGCCCAGTAGTCCTTTTTCGAGCACTGAATTCTCTTTATCTCCCGCTCTCATCTGACGCATGTGGCAGCAGCGCGCACGCATTTGTTTACCTGCGCGTTCGAGCCCGTTTTTGCGTGTGAATTATGGTGAGCAGTGAATGCAGGCGAGCATACCTGATGTCCTGGAGACAAGGAACTTTCCGACGATGATCTTCACGACAACAGGAGACAGCTTGGCTGACCACCAGAAGAGGTTAGGTTGATCTCCCATGTGCCTCTCCAGAGTACTATCCGCTGTTGTTGCAGGACACACGTAGATGTGGGAAAATCTGAACAGTAACAAACCAGCATGTCCCAGCGTAGCTGTCTACAAGTAATCTTTTTCGATTGGAGGTGTCATCTTCTTTTCTTCAACAGATCAAGGTATGTTTGACTCCTCTAGCTGATGCATTATACCGCAATTATATTATCTCTATTTATTACAGGTGCTGTGAGCCGCGAAGCAGAGAAAACCATGGTGCCGAGCCTCTACTAGCCATGGATGGCTAATCGCCAAGCCCCATTATACCACCACTAAGTTTCTTCTTGTTTTTTGCATGCCTCTGACGTATTCTACATCAAGTGAGTGTACCCAGCAATACTAATGATGTCTTTTTCTCTTACAGTTGTAGCCATTCATCTGCTGACGCTTCAGCCTGTCCAGAGAGGCTACGGTATTCTAGCTGTGATGCTGTCCGGTTTTCCATCTTCAGTAAGGAATCTTCAACTTCAGCAGGAGCGGACAAGGATATAGCACTAAGAGCTCGCAGTGCTCCTTATCAAGAGTGCTATCTTGGCTAGGTGCTTGTTTTTGTAAGGTTACTGGTGAGGGTAGCCAATGGGTTTCTTGGGCCCTCTTCGACCAAGTATCTGTCCCCTTCGTGTAGGCTTTTCTGCTCTGGGTATAGCCAGGGAGCAGCTTTCAGCAACCGCTGCTGTTAGTTGCTAATAATTATTCTTGCATAGCTTGTAATGCTCACCGGTGAGCGTTACAATACATATATAAGCAAGTTTTTGAAAAAGTAGAATTTTGCAGTCCGTAAATTTACAAAACTTATTGCACTTTTTACATGCAACAATAATAAACTCAAACGAAATAATTCATCTTACTTAGCCTCAGAATACATTCTACCAGTTGAATTAAAATGAGATTTTCGAAGAACTCATTTAAAAACTTTGCCACCACCTTTAGTTACTTGCTTGAATACATAATATTTTGAAATTTTCATATATGAATATTAATGAGCTGTAAGATCATTTGATTTAAAATAAGCTAATAATTCTGATTTTCGATTCATCGATGTAGCCAAAGTGTTGAATTTTCATCAATAACGTAGAGTACCCATCCAGGTATATAGAACACAATCTAATTAGCAGAGAAAACCCATTCCCATCTAGTGTTTTATTGATCTGCCACATAAGGAATCGATTCCTCGAAGAGACACAGGAGCGTATGTCTGAAGGCAACAGCAGTTCGCCTTACATAATCGTGTATACACTTATACTTATTTTTGTATCCGAAATACGGAACTTTTACTACATGTAATTTAAAATAAATAATTATTATTTTAATTAATACCTAAAGTACATTATTAATTATTTCATCTTTTAATAATCAACACGAAGCACTGTAGTCATTTACATCATTTAGTATTATTGACTGTTGATTGGGTAAAAGAACAGGTGATATTGCAATACTGTGACTTTTACTCCTTAAAGGTTTAGATAAAATATAATAACACGCTTCCATAGGACCAAGATATGGTGCATTATTCTTTCACTATTCGTTGATTAAATAATAATACTGGCTATATCATATTCCTTGTAAACATACTTATATAAATATAGACAGACTTTACGTTAGAAACTGCTTCAACATTCATATGGCAATTGGAAATACGCGATAAATGTGGATTATAAAGAACGACATTTCTATTATCACTTTTCTTGTTATTACGCCAAGTTATACGGCCATTATTTCTCCAACGCTAATAAGGATATCCCCAAAGGATATTGAAGTTTCATCACGAAATTCTTTTGAATAATGATTCGAGCATGAACCATTTTCTATACATCTGTTATCCCGTCGACCATGATTCATATTGCTAACGGCAATATCAAATAGTTCAGTGTCTGACTTAGGATCGGAATTACAGCACAAATGTATTTATCTACTGAATGAGTCGTAATTAATATATGAGTATGAGATAAGGTGTTTTTTATACTCTACAACATGCATATGAGCAGCAGTATCTTCAAAATATTTTCCTTTTCTTATTTCATTCATTAAGTGTTCCTTTATCAAATGAAAAACATGCATGCAAAAATCTGGTCTATCAGAAGGTTGTTCCCGGAAGTAAATTCTCCAAAAATTTCACGTCAATTAGGGTTGCCAGTCATAGTTATGAATAGGTTTTTCTTTGCTACCAACTATAGCCGGTAAATCTTTTGCATCATATATCTAGCAAAACTTGTAAAAGAAGATGGTAATATGATTATTTTACCAACTTGATAATTTATATTACTTGCATTATCGTATAAATTATCTACTAAACCCTGGTTCGACTCAGCACATAATTTGTTCTGACTATCTTTCAGAATGAATTTTATCTTTTTCTACTTTAACATAACTGACGATTAACCACTGTTGAAATAATCTTCTTGTCCCGAGAAAAATCCATACCTGACGATTCATTTGCTCAAAAATATTGTCATTTTTAGGCACAACCACTTCTCGGGAGTGCCTTATATATTCACCAAAGTGAAAATGTTAACACTTGTAACGTTGTACTTGCTTAAATACCTCGAGGAGTTGTATCTTAGCTTGGCAATCCTCAACAAGTACTTGTCGCTACTATTTTCTCCGTCTACTAACTAAAACGGAGCCACACCACGGCTTGCGACTCGTATCTCGTTTGAGGAGGTAGCAACCTAAAAGCAACGACCAACACCGGCCTAACAGCTCCGACACAACAATAGCAACGCCGAAGACCTTAGAATCTGCTTCGATTAAGCTGAAAATAAAGTAGACAAGGCTAATACACTCGCCAATAATACTATACAATATCTAATAACTGAGTATTTATTTGTAAATCAAATATTAAATAAAATTCGTTATTACGAAATTGTAACTGTTCCGCACTCGGCCTAGATTGCTCACTAACTTCAACCTCACGGACCGCAGACGTCTAGTACCCCGAACCTGAAAGCACAGAACCTCGACATCTCGAAACACGACCCTGAAAATCCTCCAACAACCTCGACACAAGCTGCAAAGAATGTACTTTTCACACACGCAACTCACCCTTACTCACTATTCTTGCTACACTCTGTTTTATTGTATAGGCTCTCCTTTTCGTTTGATGCGACCCGGTCGACGGCTCAGTTACTTCTCACTTCTGAATCGGTTGACGGTTTTGCGATAACTCTCCTGGATCGGCTAACGGTCTAGCAGCAACTCTCTCAACTCTTCGTCGTTCGCCACGTCACTCCTTTCAAAGCCAACTTCCCGGCAATATTGGAGGGATGATCTGCGCGACGATTGGGCCTGCTCTTACCATTATGCCCATTATCGTTAAATCTGCATGATTTGCATATAATAAGAACGGCAATAGGCCCGCTCAGGAGCATGCGCGACTACTCGAATTATCGCTGTCGAAATTCCCTCTCAACACTTCTTCTCGTTCTCTCTCGCTCTCCTATTCTTAGAGGCACACTCTCTCTCTCTCTCTCTCTCTCTCTCTCTCTCTCTCTCTCTCTCTCTCTCTCCCCGTTATGGCACATCATTATTGTCTCACGTTCTCTCGTGCTCTCATGACCTGGCTTTTATTATTGTTGCACTCTCTCTCACTCCTGTAGTCTAGCGCGCACTATCAACGCGCCCCTCTCCTCTTGTCCCGCGCACCGATAGTTGCGCGGCGTATAGCTCACGCCGTCTGTTGTCGGCTGCTAGATCTATCTCTCTTTCTCTCTCGCTCTCCTTCTCTTCGCGCTGCATACGCGACCGCGCTCTACGTCACGCGGTACTCCTGTGCGCCCCCCCCCCTTTTCGATTCTCGTTCGCTCTTGCGCCTCAACCCCATGTGCGCGATGCCAGTGTGCGGCTATAGCAGCTTCCTCGGCGACGACGACAGCTAGATGATGGCGCTCATGACAATACATGAGTGTGCTGCATCATCGCCGAGGTGATCCTGTGACTCCGTCACACACTATAATATAAAGATTTAAAGAAATCAAGAATATTGTCCGCTAAGAATTAGTTCATTTGAAGTGTTTCCTGTGATGTATGGATGTACGTATGTAATCAAGTTTATGGATGATCTCAAACAATTTTCAATGGATCTCATAGAAATTTTGACCGAACAATTGACTTCTTATATGGGGGACCCAGTTTCAATTTCAGAAAGATCCATTGGAAAACATAATTATGCGAGAACAAATTAAATTTGGGAATAATCGATTTTTAAGCATACCGTGGACAAAATAATTTTCAGTGTAAATCCAATAGATGAATTTTCTAAATAAAATTAAAACACAGCATTTATATGTAAATCATTTTTCGCAACGTGCAATATTTCACAATATAACCGCGGAAAACGGCTAAAAACGTGAAAAAATGGATCATTTTCGGCTATAACTTCACAGGATTTGACTTTAGACAGAAACATTGAATACAAAAGTTGTTTATAATCATCTTAGAAAACTTGTCACTATTAAAAATTTTCTTATACAATCAATTCCTGATAAGCTAAGCCTAAAAAATAACGTTAATAGTGACCCATTTTGGGCTGTAACATGACGTGGTTTGACATTCAACAAAAACCTTAAATACAATAATTGTAGATAAAGATATGATAAAAGTTTTGTCTAGTAAAAATTTTCTTGTACAATTAATTCCAGAAGAGCTAAGCTCATAAAATCGATTTAGCAGCTAAACTGTCAAAAATGACCGTTTTTCGCCTATATCTCCCCGGGATTTGACTTTAAACAGATAAACTTTCTCTCATTAATCGCTCTAAAGTACTCAAAATTTCTAGATCTGACCCTGAATTCGCAGAAATACGATAATTAATAGCTTCTTGAGGATATAAAATAAAAAGTTGACCATATGCCATACGTAGGAACTTTATTTTCAGCAGGATATAGCGCTACGTCTAACTAATAATAAATTTGTCTATGCGTTTTTCCAGTAAAAGGCATTAAACAAAGCAAAAACAAATATACTATTATAATTTTTAATGCGATCAAAAAATGTTTTAGATTTAATATCTCATATATTCATCACATAATGTCTATAACTCATTTGGAGAAGTACGAATTTTTTCTAAATAATGTCCAGGTTTACCATTGTCATAATTATAAATATTTTGACTCCTTACTTGCTGATTTTGTAAATTTCATTCGTGTCGCAGACGTTCGTACTCCGTACATTCATCGTAATCTTCTAGTTCACGGATTATTCCTCTACTAATATTGAATATTAAATCTACGGTATCATCAACTTGATGAGATATGGTATTTACAAAAGATACTAAGGTTCTAATGAAAACTGGTAATGTCTTAATGAAAGCTGGTAAGATTTACATAGAAGTTGTTAAGATTACAACAAAAACTGGCAGTAAATCTCGGCTATAAAGGAATTTCCGATGTGCTGTCTTTTACATGTACAACCATATCTTTCTTTTAATTTATTTTTTTTGGATTTATTGGGCTTTGTAAGCGTTGAAGAATAATCACTCTGATGAATTAAATTATAAAACTTTCATTTAGGTATATTCTTTAAGATTTGTAGTGTTGAGCGTCCGTTAATGTCAGCGTTCGGCACGGGAGAGAAAGATCAGCGGCGTTGGCGCTCGCACGTTGTAGGCGAGGGGTAGAGGGGGGAAACGGCGGACTCTCCACTGCGCTCCTCTGCTCGGCGCGTAGCGCCATCCCCCATCGTCGCTGCACTGAGAGAATTTTGGGAGCCCTGCCGTACTTAGCAGGTACAGCAGACGTACTACTCGTTTCGCGTAGCTGCTCTA
>JAYJLV010008633.1:0-10040 GCA_036873485.1 Torymus texanus | reverse complement strand
GGGCAGATGGAAATACTTTATTTCAGTTATTTTATTAACATTTACTTTAAAGGCTATTATCTCAAAACATCATTTTTGAAACTTTGGCGTAGACTTTTTCAGGCACCACTGGGTGGATTTTCACCGTATAAAGCTTAAAATACTCGTTATATATTCAGCTCTGCGTCAGAGCTCCAGTTTTTGGAATTTTTTCTCTAAGCATTTTTTAGTTTCCAAAACCATAAAAACTCCAAAAATGAATAAAAAATAATGGTTTTTTGCATTAAAAACATACTGAGAGAAAAATTTCCAAAAACTAGAGCTTTGGCGCAGAGTTGATTGTATAGCAAGTATTTTAAACTTTATACGATTAAAATCGATCCAGTGTTGCCTGAGAAAGTCTACGCCAAACTTTATTTTTTTTTTTTTAAATCATAGCTCTTACAATTAGTAGAATGGGCTTAGGGATCTGGATTAAATTCATTTTTCACAATAATTAGTTATATTTTTAATGTTTTTAAATATTTTACATGTACTAATATTTTAAATTGTTTTTTTAGTCATTTTATGAAGATGGTTTTATAGCTGTAAGACCCCCTTCAATAGTATGTAAATAGTTGTGACATCGTGTCTTATTCGGTGTCAGGAACTCCTAGCAGCCAAATTGTCGGGTCCCTAGGAAGTTCAATAATTTGTTGTATAATTTCTAGTGTATATCCATACTTTGGTTTACGATGTACTTAGTACAAGAGTTCGTTTATGTTAAGGATAAGGTTGATAGGATGAGATTACACATGCTCCTTTGAGGGTCTCGGTTATCGAAACCACCGATAGGAGCCTCAGAGGGTAAAATTGTTGTTGTTGTCGTTGGAATTCAGTGGCTATTCTAGACTACCCTTAACCTGCATATCGAGCCCGATCCCTGGCCTCATGTTGTTTTGGGAGATGAATGGTCCACAAGAAGAGGAAAGTCTGATAAGGCTTGTGGCATACGCGCTAGCAGCGATTTAAGGAAGTAGGCCAGAATGTTAGGTTATTGAATGGGTCCATGAAAGATAGGTACGAATCTCAGTAGTTAACATAAGCCTAAAAATGCCCCTTATCGAAACTCTCACCTACATTTATCGAAACATTTATCGAAATATTTATCGAAACTCGTTGAATTTGTTGTAAAACTTGGACTTTTGTAGAAATCGTAGCAAATAACTCTCTCTACTAAAGCCCCAGATTCTTTTTGATGGACCAATGTGTTTGCCGTCCAGTGTCCAAAGATTCTGTTACGTTTTTTTTTCGTTCCCTTCTCATTTTTTTTGGAGAAGTGAGAAGGAGTAGAGAGACATCTTGTAATAGAGGATGCATCAAGTCACAAACCCCTTGTCAAGACTTTTAGCATAATAGTCGTCGGGGCTAAGAGTTTAGGTGAAATAAAGAGTTCATCCGTGATCTCTCAAACGTGATGCACAACCTTCTCTGTTGGAACATTTCGAACACAATTGTTGGTGTCACAGAATCAGTCCAAGGTATCGTTCATAGTAGTTCGCGAAAGTCGTAATTATCGTGTTACCATAGAACATTATTAGGTAGATGTTACGATGAGTAGGGCCCTCTGTGATTAGCGTAAGCATAGAGGTTCACTTGAATATTGTTAAAACTTGTTTTATTGAATCGTACTTATTGTAACCTTCGTTTGTAGTAATTACAGTAATCGAGCCATTTTGTAGTTAACATTTACACTCTAAATCATAAATAAACTCTCGTACTACTCGTTGCAATTGGTGCAAATGAAAGGTGATCATTGTCACTGGTGGGGTTCTGGAGTGGGGTGTCAATAGGAAAGTAAGGATAAAGCAACTTTTAATATAAATAAAAGATAGATCGAGGTATTCCACATGGCTGCGCATGAAAACGAAAAACGTCTCCTCTATTGCGGCTCGAATTGGTCACGATCGCTTATCAGAGTGAGCGAATACCAAAGCATAGGTGTTCTCGTCGAGAGATATATTATTTTATCGTTGTTAGCACCTGGAAAGATATTCTATAAAATAAGAGTAGCATTATAAATTAGCATAAGTAGTAGTGTGAGGATTATACACTCTTCTATTTGTAAGATGGTCTGGGCAAACAGAGCATCATTAGTAGTTGCGTTTTTAAGATGCTGTATGTGACATCATAATAATTAGGTTAGCATTAGTAGTTGCGATAGAATTAAATTTTCTTTTGTTGTAAGATACTCTGAGTAAATAGAGTATCATAATTAATTGCTTTGGTAAGATGCTAAAAATAGCATCATTATTATTATTTTCAGTTAGTACCGTAGTAAACTTACGGTGAACTGTGTAGAACATCGCGTTGCCAGATGTCTGCAAAATAGTTATTAATCGTTACTGCTTTAAAATCATAGTATTGAAATTTTTCTAGTCGTTGTTGAGAATAGCGAGAACTAAGGATGTGCCTTAGTCGACACTGTAACAAGTAAGCGGCTCGCTGCGGTCCCATAGTTAAACCATGTTCAATAGAAAGAACTGATATAAGTTGTTTAAATGGAGTGCAAATGCGAGCGAACATTTCGAATGTAAGAACGTCAAGCGTTAGAATAGGGAACGGATCCGTCAGACATAGTCGTATTTTGTAGTCAAATATTGTATCTTCCACCTATTTGGGCATTATAACGAGACAAGAGAGATTTTCGCGAAACGCGGAGCGCGTTTCGTTCTTTGGAGGGAAATTTGTACTGCTCGCGAGTGAGCATTACAAGTCATACACGAATAATTGTTAACAAACCCCGGCATAGGTTACTTAAGACTTCTCGTCATGGGCGCACTAGTAAACATATAGCGTCTTAGGCGGCAGATGAAAGCGGGAGAGAAGGCGAACTTATTCGTAGTGTATGACGAAGATCGACTGAGGGCGCTTGCGAGCCATGACTGGACGATTGCGATCTGTCGTCGCGAGGCGCTCGGTCACTCCAGGGTTTGCTACAGCCGTGGATAAGCGCAATCGGCTGTACAGGCCCACTCCATTGTGAACCGCAGCCGCTATTAGTTGCGCCTTTGTTCACCGACAGCTCCAACACCAGTACACAGCCGGCTCCAACATCAGCTCACGGCCAGCTCCAACACCAGCTCACCGCCAGCCCCAGCACCGACAACGACACCTCCGGCGCCGTGCCATCGTTCGGCGATCACCAGCCAGCTTCGAGCTGGTAAGTTTGTAGGCTATGGCCAGATTGTATTGGGGCCCGTGTCTCTCTCTCACGCACTCGCGCGCCCCGGTCTAGTCATCACCTAGTGCCGGAATATTTGTCGAAACGCTTGTAGTGCTGTAATTGCTAGCGAAACCATTGCCGCACTCGTTACCGAAACTCCTGCCGAGACTCTTATTGAAACTAGCTGCTCGCGAGCTCACGCTTGAATTTGCGTCTCTTGTCTCGCTCTGTCGTAGCTAAGTGTTGTACCGAGTCGTATTGAAACTCGTTGTATCGCGCGGCTCCGTTTCACGGAACGGAGACAATTCGAATATTAGATAGATTGCTACGAAACGACTCAGCTGGCACTCAACATATTTTTGTATATTACTTATACATCTATATTTTCTCTTATTTTTAATATTCTAATAAAGGTTAACATTTTGTATTAATAGTAGAAATTTATGATATGCTTTTGCTTGAATAATCGTCATGTAGATTAGAACACTTGTCTTTGTTAAAGATTTTTCAAGATAACCATATCCAGGTCCCCCTGAAAAAGTATGCCGTTATAATGGATTTATACTCGTATAAGCTTGAGCCTTATAACTAGAAATTACTCAAAACTAGAAATTACTTAAAACTAGAAATTAAGATTAAAACTTATAGTTTAACAGTTTACGTCTAAGCCTTAGAATTTAGAAATTTAAAATTTAAAATCTAAAATGACGCCGCATCCAATAATAATTGATTATAATTGATTATACGCGCGCAGTAGGATAGCGTCAGCTGGTAAGGTACATCACGGGTAAGAGATCGGTCGCAGGTGTGCTCGCTAGTCGTAGCAGTGTTGGCGCTAAGCTCGCGCTCAAGCGGCGAAAACTGAGCTGCGCGTGGTAGAAGCAGGAAAAAGTGCTGACTCACAAAAAATTTCCAATGATAAAAAACACAGATGAAGATGGTCGATGGTGAACCAGCAGACGACGGCTCACAGCTAGTTTGCTAGCTGGCATGAGCAGACGGAGGACCGACTGTGAAGATGAAGATGGGCTGGGCAGTGGCAGTTCAGCAATTGATGCAGTGTACTGGCAGCTAGGTGGATGATGGCGACGCAACGGTGCAGCAGTGCAGTGCAGCAGTGGTGAGAAACTATTAGCGGCTAATATCAGCGAGGCCGGACTGTAGACGGTGGCAGTTCAGCGGTAGTTGGTGGTCATTGCCAGCGCAGGGACAAACTGAGGTTAGGGTGTCAGCTTGTCCAGGAAAACGTCCTCGGGGCATAAAACTGGAGCGCGATGCCTCCAGTCTTACGGCTGGAAGCTTGAGTGCCGTCTGGGGCCCCTTCTTCTAAGGAACTTTTACTCTAAAGAGTGGAACAATATTAGTGACGCTGAAAAAGTAGTGAGAGCTGAGGTAGAACACGTATACACACCGAGTGAAAGAGCGAAAGAAATAAAGACAGAAAGAGAAAGAGAGAGAGAACGAAAGAGAGAGAGAGGGTGAGAGAGAAACAGAGAGAGAGGGAGAGAGAGAAAGGAAGAGAGAGAGAGAAAGAGAGAGATATACATTGATTGGTTGATTGATTGCATTTATTTTGCCAAGGCAGAGGCCGGCTGGCACCAAACAATTTTACAATAATTTTACATATAGTAAAAATATACGATTTTCAGATATAAACAAAAATAATATAAAACAAGAAAACGAGATTTATAATTACAATTTTTAAAAAGTATATAATGACCGATACGTTTGACGGATCACTCGTATTAGCCATGCACGCTGCCTGAGCTTAAAAGATCGCTGGGCACTCTCGATGAAACCGAACGAATATGCGTATTCCATGTTAACAATGGAGTCATGATCACACCTAGGTTTTTTATTTAATCAACTTACTCGACGGGTTTGATTGTCGACAATAACTGGTGGTAAATTCTGCATTGCTAGATAAGCAAGGTATGGTTCACTGCCGAATATGATGGTCTTTGTCATCTTCGGGTTCAGTTGCAAACCGTGTTCTTTAGCCCACAACGAGATGTTGAGCGATTCTTCTGACAGATGGGCAACTGCGGAGGATACGAGGTTTGCAGGGCAGTGAATAAAGAGCTGCAAGTTATCGTCGAAGGGAATGAAGGAGGTTTTACAATATTTCAGGCAGCGTGGCAAAGAATTAATTAGAATTAAGAAAAAATTTGGCCCTGGAGATGAGCCCTGCTCCTGCCAAACAACTGCTTGCGTACGGCCTGTTGTGTAAGAATGCACCCATTTTGTAGCATCAGACGAAAAGTTCATATTCCGACATTCAAGAAGAAGAGCCTCATGATCGATAGAGTGGAGCGCTCTTCGGAAATCGAATAAAGTATCAACCGTAACTAAATTATATTCGAAGCCATATCGTATCGTGTTAGTAATATACAATAGTGCTGACTGTGTATTATGATCTGATCTGAAATCAAATTGATAGGGTAAAAGAAGCGAATTCATCTCGAGATAGCGGGAAATCTGCATCGCAATAATTTTTTCAAATATTTTAGCGAGATGACACAGATTTGCTACCGGCCGGGTATTCGAGACTGATTGTGGATCGTTACACTTATTTAGTGGAACTATGAAGCTGCGCTTCCACAAGTCACGATAAATGCTTGTGCGTATGGAGCAGTTGAAAATTTTCGCTAGAAAAGGCAAGAGAGGAACAAGCTGGCCTTTGAAGTCTTTCCATGGAAGATCATCCGAACTTTGTCCACTCGAGTTATTAGACAATGACTTAGCTATCTCGTAGATTTCATCCGCAGCTACTTCTTGGAAGGAAAAAGCACTTTCGTCTGCACTTCTAAGAGGCGCAATTAACATAGCAAGTGCACTGGTCGAACAAATTTAGTATGCACTCGCAACAGAACTATAGTATAAATTCGACTCGTGCGCAATGAACTTGATGATCTCTGATCTATTTTATCTGCTATCAAGCCCTCCTTTTTCAAAATGCGCCAGATCTGGACGCTGTCGCCGGCCATGGCTAACTCGTTCCGCAAATACGCCTGCCTAGTATTTAAAATTACTTTTTTTAACTAGCCACGTCTAGCATGATACTGTGCAAGGAGATCAGATGAATTAAGGCGTGCAACACGCTTATACAAACGATCCCTCTCTATATATAGCCTTTTAATATAAGCTGTGATCCACGGCGCAGATCGTCTCCGAACAGTACGAGTGACGTAGGGGACATGCCTATCGAGACAAAGACGAAGTAATTCGCTGAAATTATACACAATTGTGGACGGATCTGGGCACACGAAACTTAGCCTAACATTAGATGAAAGCGCATTAACAATATCTGCAGTTAGCTTGTTGACATCACAATTATTAAAATTCCGATAAGTAACAGTTTTAAAGCAGGTGTTACACGCAGCGAACTTATAAACTAAATTGATCGCTAGATGAGCGGCAGCAATCGGAGAATTGGTTTTACTAAACGATACAATCTTAGAAGAGCTATCGACAATCGCAAGGTCAATAGCAGTAGCACCGTTATTGCTAAAGTTAGTGGGGCTATATGGTACTAAGTATATCGAACGTTCCTGGATAGAGTCTAGAAGGTGTTTGGACTGAAAGGAAAAAGGAATTCCTAAGCGCATTTGCATTAAAATCTCCTACTATAATAACGTTTTTGAATGACTGAGCTTGTTCATCAATGTTGTTGAAGAATTCCGTAGTTATAAGACCATCCGGGTGCCTATACACTACCGCTAGCAATAATTTAGGAGCAAACGTCGCAGAAGTGGTTGCAATTTCCAGAATTAGAACTACAGTTTGACTTATATTTGAGATTATCGACTTAACTAATACATTGTAAGTTAGAGAGTTATGAATATAACAAGCTACTCCTCCACCATACGTGTACCGAGTTCCACCATCTGTAGCCAATCCACGATTATGTGTTACAAGAATGTTCGGCTTGTAATCAGAAATATATTTGACAACTGTATCATGCTTATATCTCAGTGAATTTATATTTATATGAGATACAGTAACATGATTAGTATTAGAAATTGAAGTAAAGGTTGGCGAAACGGCCTGTAGTCAAACTAATTTTTTCCAGATCTAATTCGAAAGAGATAATAAACGGTTCAGAGTCAGTGTTCTTTTCGGACAAATATTCGCTTGTTCCGGACCCAGAATCTTTCCCAATGGAATGATTTTTCCCTCGCTCTGACTGCACCCAGTAGATTGTGTACATCTTTGTTGAGAAATGCATTTAAGAATATTTTATTATTACTTAATATTCCAAACGACATATCTTGATAAATTGAGCCAGTAGGAATATCTCCTTTCACTATTTTAAATCTCATTATCTCGTTGCGTACCTGAACCGATTTAAATTTTAGTAGAAGCGAAAAAAGTTTAGCAACATTCGAGGTATCATTGGTAGCAGAAGAAGTATTGCGTCCATTGATTAGGTTTTAATACTAATTATGTCGTTTATGAAATGTGAAGCTCCAATGAAATCGAAGATACGCGTGAATACTTCGTCATGCGGTATTTGACTCTGAATGGGCAAGTTAGAGATGAGAATTTCCGCGTTGAACTCCAGAGATCGAAGAGTTTCTACTTTAGGCTGTTGCAGAGCGTTTAAGCACGCCTTTACTTGGGTATAGCGATCAGAGGTAGACTTAACTAATTCATTTACTTTTGTTTCTACCCCATCATATGTGTTATCATACACTCATACATCCGCGATATCTTGTCTTCACTATTAAGTCTATTAAACCGATCCATGTCTACAGAAACTGCTACGAATTCAGTATTTTTTGGAGCTGGTGTTGGCACGCTCGCCATTGGAATCGAAAAGAGCGGCTTCGCAGGATTCGAGGACACCGTAGTCTTAAAGGCTGTATTATTGACCTATTGCAACATAATCAGGGTTCTAAGTGCCTGATGCGAGATAGGCAATGAAGACAAGCAGCATTCACGAGCTGTCTTCGAAGCTAGGTAGGATCGCGCACAGCCCGGATGAAATGTTTTATTACAACCCTTGCATGTAATAAGTTCTTTTTTAATAGAACTATTGCACTTCGCACACTGGGACAGTTAGACAATAATAAATTACAATAAACAGAAATAAGTGATTTAACGGACGGAAATGTGCAGCAGCAATGAGTCCAGATTACGATTTGTCTGGCCGATATTACGAATAATATCGTATCGCAACCGAATCTCACGTGTTATACCCGGGGAATATGTAAACCCGGAGACGTGACTTACTTGCGAGAAGAAGGACGCCCTCTATCGAGGAAGAGGTTCAATCTGGATGGAGCTGATTGTAAGTCCGGTTCCTATGTAATGATATGCGCAGAATTAGCCGCACATCTAGAATTTCGCTGTCTTCGTAGAAAGGGCCTTGAGGATGTCAAACTGTTCCTTGAGACTCCTAACCTTAAAGCTTTGGACGACGTGCAACTTTGGAAAGACTCCTCGGCTCGTAAAAGAGGGCCATGTAGTTATCACTCCGTATACATGAGCCTGCCCTATTAAAAATCCTCACGTGAGAATTTTGACCATTTTCTCACGTGAAAATCACGCGAAAGCTCATGTGAGAATCACGTGAGATATGAGAAAATGATCTTAAAAAAATATACATATTTGTTATGACTTCTTAGGTATATATTAGATTTCATTGAAAAATACTAAATGTAAAAAAGCAAAACTTCCCAATTTTTTGAGAAGTTATCAAAAACGAGGTACCCCTCGTAGATGCAACTTTGAAAAGTCGCATGAATGTGTACGCTCTCGCTTCCTTATGTACTTTGGCGGTGCTAATTCTTTTGAGGGAGCTCCGACAACAAGCTATCTAGCGGTTAACGGTAGTACTCAGTAATGCTCAACTGCCGTGCTGCACGTTGACCGCTAGATGGCTTGCAGTCGAAGCTTCCTCAAAGGAATTAGCACTCCCTAAAGTACGTAAGGAAGCGAGAGTTATATATTCATGCGACTTTTCTAAGTCGCATCGAGGAGGCGTACCGCGTTTTTGAGAACTTCTCATCAAATTGGGAAGTTTTGCTTTTTTATTTAGTATTTTTCATTTAAATCTAATATATACCAAAGAAGTCATAAGAAATATGTTATTTTTTAAGATTATTTTCTCATATCTCACGTGATTCTTAAGTGAGATATTTGTCGAAATTCTCACGTGAGAATTTTTAATAGGGTGCAGGAGTTCTATACACTACAACACGTAGAACTCGACAAAACTGATAAATAAGTCGCTAAAATCAAGCTTACTTAGAGAGCCATGTGAAGAGCGTCTGTCAACTTACAGAGAGAGAGAGAAAGGGAGAGAGAGAGGGGAAGAGAGAGAGTGTGTGAGGAACTTCTGTGTATAGTCTCTGTGTATCGTGGAAAATGCACCTACATAGGAAATTTTCCGATTCATGGGCCTTCTATGGGATTTCCCATATTTCATCGGATTTTGAAAGTCAATGGTATCTAATTCATTAATATATAGTCTTATGAGCTGTCTATGGATTTTTTACCGTGTATTTTATAACTTTTATGTATAGCCTCTGCACCATGGCAATTGTACCTACGTAAAAAATTTTCAGATTCATGGGATTGGGTTGGGTGGGTTGTGTTTTGATGGAGTTTTCGATAATTTATCGGATTTTGAAAGCTAATGGTACATGATTTATGAATATATGATCTAATGAGGTGTTTTTTATAAATTGTGTGTATAGCCTCTATGCACCATGTCAAGTGTACCTACACAAGTATATAAACCTGACTTTCTCAATGCGCAACTTTCTATAGTTCCTATCTGCTCCTATGTAATAAATACAATCAACTGACGTTTTCATGCGTCACTCAAAAAGTTGATATATATATATAT
>JAYJLV010008622.1:0-10042 GCA_036873485.1 Torymus texanus | reverse complement strand
ACTGTATATATACGCGTTTTCTTGAACATGACACTAGCAAGACTGTAAATTACGATTTTATATATGACTATACATTTATATATATATATATATATATATATATATATATATAAGTAACATATATATGTATCCTGCCAATATCCCGAATAATTTCGTCATATCGAAAAAGCCAACGTCTTACTGAACGAGACAGTTCCTAATCCATTAAGTATTAGCATAACAAGCGCGTGCTCGATGTCGAAACGATACACGCGTCGATCGATAAGATCAAAGGAGGATAGTACGCAGCGATCGGATAACCACCACCCGCGAATACAACCGCATACGATAAGGAGAAATTCTTGAGAGTCACGTTTGGCCGGTCGCACACGTTCGCTTGTTATATCACTGATTCGTGTGTATGTCCATTGTTTCCAATGTATAGAACTTTTTATTAATACGTTATGCGGGGAAGGGCGATAGAAATGCTTTATTACACGCGAAATACGAATAATTGTTCTTTTTTTGTTGTTGTTGTTGTATTATTCTTCTTCTTCTATGCGTTCGCGAGATGTGGAATAACAAAAGCGCGCGGCAATTGTATGTTTCGACATTGTGGAAGATAGACGCGAATTTATATATATATATACATATACGAGTCGTTATCAAAAACAATATTTCGTGGCGAGTTTTGTAATTTAAAGGAAGAACGCGGACGCGAAAACAGATTTCGAAATCAGTATATTATGCTTCGTATTGTCGTGTATATAGAGCAACTGTCGAATGGTTTTCTTATGAAATATGAAAAGATCCGGGACGCGTGGTTTCGTTTGTAAGAGAGGCTGTACGATATTTTATCGGCCGTTGAATTTGGTGAGACACTTGTTTAAAGAGTAATAAAAAGACGAATAATTTGGGTTGAGCTATATCTCGAGTCATCCGATGTCGGGCAAACAGTAAATCAAGAGTGGAATTTTTTTTTTTTTTTCAATATCCATTTCAACTGCTGTCACGAGACTGGCAATTGATTGTATCACTTAAATTTTTCAATTGATCGTCCCAGTACTTTTCCCTATATTTTAACACTTTCGCTGTCAAGGAGAAATGTGGTTTGATTTAAATCGCAATAAGACTTGTAATTGTCATAAAGTTTTAGAAGACAAAAATTTGCATGAATGTATAAAACATAATTTTCGATAATCATCAAAGATATGAAATTGAACTTTGAAAAGTAACAAATATAATCCTTTTAAACTACGCCTAACAACAAAACTGAAAGAACATACTATATGCAAAAAAGCCTCACACTCTTCCACATTTAATTCCAACCACTCTCTCATCAAATCACACACCCACACAACCCACACCCTCAAAAGTCAAAAAGTCAACTCACTGTGGGAAAACGTGTCCGGTATGCTTGACATTCGTGTGCACAAAGTCGTTCTCGCTAGGCCTCTTGATGGGCCTCTGGTGCTCATGGGTTTTCTTCTCTACCATCGGCATCTTGTCACCTCAATTTATTTATATATACCTCAACAACGAAAAATATAAAGACAACAAACAAAATCGCGTGTTCTCTACCGTACGTATATATATTATACTGATGTTACTGCTGATCACTATATGTGAACTGCGCGTATGAGAGTCTCGTGTGTATCTTCTTGTGAAGCTGGTAAGCCGCGTGGTTTTATAGTCCGACGGGGACCGCAGCTGGTGGGAAACCCCCCGCGGTCGCTGGCCAATAGACGCGCGAGTTCGGGCCCCCCGAGCGAGCTTTGCAATATACGTAAGTGAGTTGGGAGGGAGAAAGGACTGTCTGTCGTGTGTGTGAGTGTGTGTATGTGTGTGTGATAAGGATGGTGCAGAAGAGTGAGGGGGAGAGAGAAAGAGCTGTTGAGTTAAAAGCTGAGTAGAGAGGAACGATCAAGTATCATGACGAGGGGTTTTCGAATAAGTTGGATTGTAAGTAAGTTCAAAGGGAATTTTGGTGAGGTGTTGTTGTGATATAGGAGCTGTTTATGTGAGAAGTGAGATTTGATGCAAGGTTAAAATAAAATAAAACCTGGTTTTAAGCAGTTTGTTGTATTATACAAAGAGATAAACGTCAAATTTAACAGATTAAGTTGGTTGCTTGGTTTGATAGTTCAAGCAAATGAAAGTCTAAACCGGTTACTAATTGTCAAGTGAAAAAAATATTTATTTTCAATTAAATTATAATTTTATGCTACTTATTTATACAAAGCCATTTGTTTAAAGGTAATTGCTAAACAGTTATTGAATCATATAAGAAAATTTTCCGTGGAAATTGTTTATTTAATTTGGAATATTTATTCTATTTTTATAGAGCATTATTAAATTAATAATTTTTTAAGTGAAATAATACTATTTTTTTTAACCTAATAATCTCAATCTTATCGGATTGTTTAATCAAGTGCCATTGCAATGCATATATTATACATCATCGATTAGGTAACAACATTTTTACCGCATTTTGACATCTCCGTGTATATGTACACTACTGTGCGCCGTGCGAAGAGCGTATTTACTTTTCGGAAGTAGTTTAGAAACTACTGTACGCGCGTTGATGCCCTAATAATAGTGAAACACTTGTGCATTGCTTTTTATCGTTATAACCTACAACCTAAATCGCTGCTCGAATAATAAAATTATTTGATTTTCTAGAGTACATTACATACTATAAACTACAATAATTATTTATACAATATTTTTTTTTTATCAGAACACGATAATAACGCTAATAACACACAGACCGTTAACATCAATTACTCGTAAAAACAAAACTTTGTGTTATACGATCTTTCGTTTATCAACAAAGTAAACATTAGTAACTATAAAAACGTCTGAACTTATTTACCAAAAAAAATAATTACAGACTTTTTAATTAAATACCTCAGACACCTGCATCAACAATAAATGTTAAGCTACAAGAAAGTTCCCGACGAAAGAATATATATACCTATACAGACGGAGGAGAAGAAGATCGCATCAGAGAAACAAAAGAAACGCTCGCTCGCTCGCGTATAATGTGCGAGGCGCTTGGAAGATGCACGAGAGAATCCAGAGCGCGAAGGAAAAATCGACATTCCGACGAAATTGCGCGTCGGCTGCACAGTTGTTACACTCGTTGCACGCGAGTAAGAGAGAGAGTGAGAGAAGTTCCGAAAAGATTATACGTTGCTCGCGAACGAGCAGGAGCTGGTTCTTCGAAAATGTCTGTAGATTGTAGAGAGAGAGAGAAGGCGAGGAAGATGGTATATTACGTTATTTTACGTAGGTGTGATGGATGATGGTTGTGCGAAGTGCAAAGTTACGTTTTTGACTTTTTTTTTTTTAAATGCTGATGTGCAAAATATATATACTGTACCAGGTTTTCGTAAAAATGTCTACATACAAGTTTATATTTAAAATTCTTGACGAGAAATCGAATTATAGAATCATTGAAACGATCGATAATCCATCACCTCATCCACTTTTTTCACTTGCATCGTTGACAATAATAACATTTTAATATAATCAAATTCAATCTCAGTATTCTACTCGATTACCATTTATCTTAAACTTCGTCTCTTTCTGTCTACATATCAATTCACTAGCCTCTCTTGCAAAAACTTTATCAACATTTCCGAGGCGCGCGCGCCAACGTCTATTTCGCAATGATGCAACGTTAAAGATTTGTGACGCACGTGCGCGCGAATACATATAATATAAAACGTAAGATGCAATTGGACAGCGAACGAAATCATACTAAACTCCTTGTGTATACAAGTGTCGAATTGTCGTATCCAGTCGAAAGTGTGAAGATTTTCAATTATATTATATCGCGCGAGTTAATGAACGAAAGGCTGCTGAGCGTCACGTGCCGAGTCGGTCGACGCTGCGTGTAATGTTATATATGTATATATGTGTGTGTGTGCGTCGAAGTCGCGTGAGAGAAAGAGATTCAACGGGGTCATCGAAATTGCCGTTGAACGAGAAAGCTGATGGTTTTTTTTTCGAAATTTAAAAAAAATGGTTCTTTTATTATTTTTTATTTTTTATTTTTTGAGTATGATGAAAGTATTTTAGGTTTCGAAAATGACGTGGTATTTTGGTTAAAGGTTAAACTTATTGTCTTTAATATATAGATATATAAAATCCATAAGAAGATTATTAAAAAAAAATATGTATACGACTCGTTCGATAATTCTTTACATAACAACTGACGCCTGTCAGTTCAAAGCCTCCACGTTCCCCACCTCAAATCCACGAATGATTTGTTTACCAACGCACTGTTTTTTTTTATCCATCGCAACGATCTAATCGACTTTGCATTTTCAGTAGCTGTGCGAATAAAAAAAAATTGCTCATAATCATAGCCGTCGGATGAATAATTAAACATATACTAGCATTTTTGTCTCCGCACAGTAGCTAATTAGCTCGAATGGTGAAAAATCACATTATATACACAGCCACAAGGACGAGAAGTGTTACATACAGTTCCAGAAACTTCCGTATACCGATTATTCCTCCTTCTTCTTTTCCATAGCATATATGGTACCTACGGATCTTGTGACCGATAGCTGAAAATTTCAGTCCCTAAACGGAAAATCCCCGACCACCGAAATTTCACAACTCATATATTATATGTACCCCAACTTACCAGCAACAACAAGACATTCTGCGTCAACGGCACGCACTAGATCCGTCGGTCCATTAAGCAACTCTCGTCTATTTCCACATGTGTACATTGTTTTCACACTCGGTCGTGATGATAAAGAGAAAAAACGAAAGCAGCCTAAGACGCGTTATCATCTCTATATATATATGTGCATATGTATTTATGTTTTCGTCAAGTATATGTATAGATGGTGGCGAGTATATGTTTATGCGATTCACCACTGTCGTCTCTTTCTTGATGGTAGATGTGATAGCGCGAGATCATGTGCGCAAATGCGCTGACGTTTGGAGAGAAAGAGAGTAAACGCTGTAAACGATTGAATGTTTGGTAAATACGGAATCGATGTGGTGGCGAAAATTTGTTTTCGTGGGAATGAAAGAGTTTGAGATAGATTTACAGAAAAAAAGAGAAAGGGGTGTAAATATTTTGAAGTTGACGTGGTTATGTGAACTTGCTATATTTTATCTTAATGTAGAGAGATGTGAGGTGCGAATCTTTTTATAGAAATATAGATATTGATGTAATTAATAATGTATTGATAATACGAGCCAGTAATCGTTCACGTTCCTTATTAATATGCTCACATAACAGTTTAAGCTGTTTGATTTTGATCTTATTCAATTTGAAAATAATAAAATTAATATTTTAACGAAGATCTGTGACGCTTTTCTAGACTCGCGAACATAGCTGGCATCGAGATTTGCCAGATAATGTGGATATAAAGAATATGTTTATTATGTAGTGTGACAGAGATATATTTGTAGTGTTTAATGATATCATTTATTTTTTTTTTAGAAAAACTATTATAGTTAAAAAGGCACAATCAGTAGCGCTCTGCCAATTCTGAGCTTCGTACGTTAAGACTGTGATAAATAATTAAAAGCAATTTAAAAATTTTACAGTTAAACATTATTATTGTAAAATTGTAGAGTAAGCATTTCACGTTTACAAAATCATCATAGCATCTAAATTAGTACATTTTAACGACTTTAAAAAGTTAGATAATAAATTTAAATTACATTTGTAAGTAGACCGCGAGATCTCAAAATTTATCAAAGTTTTTTACGTAATTGTTTACCGCAGTCTGAATGTATAAAACTAATTGTGTGTACCACATGCACGATTTTCGTGATATCTCGGTCTAAAAAGAGGTCGTAAAATGACTTTTATTTTTACCAACGGAAAAAAAAATACATTTTTATACCTACTGCTGTAAAACTACGTAAAATTACAACAGTTAAACTTAATCCCCCATAACTTGGTGCGTGTATGTTTTTCATGGCTTTTTTTATTTGAATATGAATAATTTTTATTTATTTAATCTTAATTTTGATACAACTACAAAAAATCGCTTTTTCGGCTCAAAAATCCTGAAAATCAATACACGTGTCATAAAAAATATGGTGTGCACCTAGGGCTAGTGAGCCTTTTGATCTCGTGTGTTTGTAGTACTCGTCTTCAGTTCGCAAAACGCACACGCCTTCGGCTCGTGCTAGCTCACCTTCGACTCGTACTGCAAACTCCACACTTGATCTAAAAAGGTCCACTTCACGCCCTAAGTACACAATATATTATTTGAAAGGTATCGTACTGGAGAAGCATGTCAAAAGTCACGCTACATTTGGGTATTCACTTGATTATTATAGGATACGCGTATATCATTTTTCAAACACAAAAGATAAAAGCGATCGATAATACTGTAACAGTATTATCTTTTCCTTTTTAGCAGATACTAAACTAACAGAAATTTAAATTTCTCTGGTATAATTGAAACTACATAATAGAGAGAGAATAATTCTTGAATTAGAAGTATAGTGAAAGATTTCGAAAATAAATCTTCTATATTTTAATTTACAGTATTCCTCAACAAGTTGTAAAAATTCAATTACATTCGAATAATAATACTTTTCAATAACTTTTACAAAGCTTTTAAATTATTAATTATTTATTTTAAATAAAGTAAGAAGTAATATCTTAATAGAATTTTTAATAAAAAATGTTATTACTAATACAGCATTTTATTTTAATTTTAGTCAAGTCAGTTAATTATTATTCGTAGAGAAAACTTTGGAAAAACCACAAATCTTAAATTTAGCATGTATTATAAAAATGTTCATTAAACGATATATAAAATGATTAAAATAATAGCTGCTAACATATGCATACCCATACATTATATATACATACAGAAAAACGTGTATCTTAGTGACTTTTAACGCAAAAAAATTCATTGTAATATCGTGTTTGAAAAATTTCACCGATACAAGACCTTCTCTTTGAGAAAGCAAAATGTTTTGACGACATAACAACAAAAACCGGATTTAAAGATTAGCATTGTAATCATATTTATTCAAAGATTAATCAATGTGCAGTAATATAGGAAAATTTTACCCGATCCCAGAAAAATTTCCTTTGTTATACGCGCACACATACATTTTTCTTGCATTGATAAGAATACTCTATATACTTTGTGATAGTAACACACGATGAACGATGCAAAAAGAATATCTGTAAAAGCTGTATCAAGGAATAGTGACCGGAAATCTTGCTTAGTATATAGGGAAGTTATTATAAAAGTTATCTGATTAATAAAAAATAAAAATAATTTTATCTTAACTGTAAATACTTATAGGAAAATTCTTTCGGTTTATAGAAAAACGTTACATATATGCAAATAACGTCCTTACAGCTTAAATATTTAGAATATTAAAAAGACATTTTTATGTGATTTGTATATAATTTTCATATAATGTATTCGAAATTTATTTTTAATTGTCCTTTATCCTGTCATAATATCTATATTATGGAATTCAAATTTCTATTGTGTTTATCAATTTTAATTGTAGAAGTACGGTTTTTTCACTAAGCATTTTTTAATACTTTGATAGCAATTAACACCGTTATCAGTATTTTTATCACTTGATTCATTGTTTCTCTTTTAATAATCATTGATACTAAACAGAAAAATATGTATAAAATATGAACATATATCTCCGAAGGAATTCTTGTATAAATTAATAAAAAAATTATACAAAAAAGAATTATCAACAATACCGAAAGAACATTCAACTTCCACACAATCATCATAAAGCTAAAATTTCTCACGACTTCCACGGAAAATTTCGAAAAAATCTTTATCTTCCTATACACTTTCGACTTCCTCCTGCTATTCCCTCTTTCCTATACCTGCAGCTCTTGAAAACCTCTTTATCACCGCTACTCACCTAAACCCATATACACATAGTCGAACCGATCACATGGACTCTTGCAATTGGCCCAAGAGTCGCGGGCTCGACGCGCCTTATCTCGTCAAGATAAGCTGCGGTCCAACATTCGCGATTTCACCGTCTTCCGGGATTCCTGGCGACTACGTTCCGCGATGACGAGTCGTGTAGGTGTGTACGTACGCCGTACGAACCTTACGAAATGAATTGGGATTTTCGTGAAATCGATAAGCCATAAGATTAACGCTGACTCGTTTGTTTTTACGTGATAAGAGAAATGTTTTTGTTTTTTGTTACTTTACTGGTTAATCGTTTCATCAGCCGCTGATACATATATAAGGAATTCCGTTGGTATAGCCTCAACTAGGAGCTATATAGCATCGCGTTTGATGGTTGTTAATGCCATCTCGTTTCCTGTATACATGCATCGACATGTCGCTATATTTTACGTAAGTGTTCTTGAAATTAACGGGAAAAAGGCGGCCGTAACCGTGCCAATTTGATCGAGACGCAAGATAACGTCTGCATCAATGGCGAGCTATGGCGTAGGTATAAGTAAACGATGGGCGAGGGGCAGTCGAGTGAGTCGTAAAAATTTCTTTTTTTTTATTCGCGATTAAAGTTTGCGTTAGATGTAGCAACTATGATTCTTGGTTGTATATATAGAAATGATCGGATATGTGATTATAATGGTGAGATGTAACAAAGTTGTCGATTGTCTAATGTTACGTGAGAAGTATTTCGATTATATATGCTGTTTTTTATTTTAATTACAAAAACATCTTTAAAATTGTAATATACGTATGTGATGTTAGCGATAATAATTTATTGAATTAAAGATATGTTATGATACTTCCTAGTTTTTGCTGTAGCACCGAGTTCATAAATAATATTGTTTTATGCTGTTGAAAGAGATTTATGATTCCAATGTAAACGGTAAAAAATTTTATGAGGGAATTTTAATTCATGGATATGTACATAGCTTTTAATTTTTTTTTGATAAAATATATACCTGTATTGAAACTTGTTTGACGTGGTTCATATAGTTTTTGATAAAATCTTTCAAGGTTATACAAAATTATATATATTTGGAATTTTCTATAGCAATGCCTGGCTACTGGCAATAATACAGGTTCACGAGCGCATGATAATGCCTGACTATCTTACTTTTAGCGCTAGCCTAGATAAAATCGCAAACTATCTGTCGTTCGGGATCTTTACTACTCTAAAAAAATGTTTATTTGTTTCTAATTTTCCAGAATATTCAATAATAGCAATTTTTTATGAATTACGCTGAAAATATTGTATAGTTTTACAAGATGTAAGTTTTTTCCGAAATAGCTGCAATACTTACTTAACCGTCAAAAGTATAAAATATCAAGGACATATTTGTTATTAAAAAACAACGGAATAAACAACAAAATTTAAAAGAATAGTATATATTTTAATAACAAAACTAATTGCAATGATGTTGCAATCACTGTTTTAAATTATCTATGGCAGTATGGGATTAAAATCAATTTGAAAATTAGTCAGAAGAATTCATTCAGTAATTGCTAAAAATAGTCTCTACAGTTTACATTTCCGAATTATTCATTTGACATGATTGATACCAGTTATTTCGAACAGTAACGATAATCATATTTGTGATCTAAAGTTTTACGATAATTATTGAGAAAGTCGTTATTATACCCTACTTTAAATAATACTAGTAGCTTTTCTTTTAAGATTTTTCTGATAATGTCATTTATACATGGGCATTTTTTCTCTTGTTGAATAGGTATATAATGAATGTCAGAAGCATTTTTGATGATATAATCTAATTCATTTGTCACGTTTTTCTTCTACGTAATTATATAAATAGAATATTTTCTATTGATTCTTGCGTGAATTTTGTCATAGCACTACAGTATTATTATATAATATACAAAAAGCATAACGAATGTTTGATTTAAAAATTAAATCCCAAATTATCTCTGACATCACTTTTCGTAAAAACATTATTACATGATCCAGAGATTTTTTTGCTATTTTTGGTCAGATCTTCCCTATTAACAAAAATAAACGAAGTATGGGATTTATCCTGTAGGGAGTGATTTATATGAGAGGGCAAAGAGAGTAACGCGAGCCCTTTTCGGAAAACACGATAAGCCTAGCTGCA
>JAYJLV010008611.1:0-10042 GCA_036873485.1 Torymus texanus | reverse complement strand
TATAATATTACATAAATTTACATAGTACGAAAAAATTTTTAATTCTTTTTAAATGACGTAAGCTATGTGAATGTTTTATATTTCTGTACGATTATTCAGATATCTATTCTCTTCTTAAAGCTATAATCTAAGCAGTACAAAATCTACAACAACAACAACATCAATAATAATAGTATTCTCTAAGTTCCCATTATATTTGGTATTGTTATTATGGAATAATCCTTATTATTATTATATAAACTCTAACGAAACAAGATAAAGTCAGGTTTTAACTGACCGTTTATTTTAACTAACATTATTCCACAAACGAAACCTCCCACGGCTCAACATCAATCCCACGCATTCCACTATTACCACCTTCTCCTCCTAACGAACAACGATAAAACCTGAAAAGAACAGAAACGGAAATAAAGCAGAAATCTGCAGGGCAAAAATACCTACGGAAACAAAACATAAAGCGCCTCTTGGCCCGATCCAATCGACTTTGTGTAATCGTCGCTGTGCCATAAAGACAGGAGAGCTAATTAAGCGGAGTCTAACTGACGGCGACGGAGGAAGGAAGAAAAGACGTGAAGGCGGACGAGAGATAAAGAAGGGAACAGCTTTTGAGCTCTACCTTTGCCGCGCCTCTCCAAAGAGTTTCCGTATCGCGTAAATCAGTCGCGTGCATTCTGTGGACGCGCGCGAACGGGTGACTGTCGCGAATACGTGGACCGTCGTCGCTTGGATAATTCATTGAAAAGAGAGAGATATATATATATATATATATATATATATGTGTGCTGAGGGGAGTTTGATGTTGATAATGTTTGGAAATTGGTCTCTGTATTATTGGTGGAAAATTTTTTTATAAGAGAAGTGTAACAATTGTATGCAGAATGTATATTCTTTTTAAATAATGACAATTTTTAATATTCGTATGTTGAAAATGTTAAATAAAAGTATCGGAATGCCATCTTTGAATAACAGTGTCTAAAAATGTGTATGTCCTTCTGTGATAATGTATATCACAATAGTGAAATCTTAAAAATGAAAAAAAATAAATGGAAAATATCTGTAAATTCATTAAAATAAATAAAAAAGAAGCCAAAATTATGTTCAACATTTATTAATAAAAATTTTAAATCTTCATTTTCAGTGTTCTAAGTTTTTATATCATCCATTCCAACATTATTTTTTCTGTCAAGATTTTATTTAAATCGCCGTAGAGGTTCTCTTTCACCTACACATTTTATCTTTCAACTATACGCGTCTTTACAAAATCTTAGATATAAAATTTATATTTTCAAAATTCTTCTATACTTTTCAGTCATACGACATCGACCACATTTCAAAAATCTATGCATGTCGCTCGGCCGCATTCCATATTTCACAAAATCGACTAATCAAACTCAAGCGCCCCTTCGTTCCAACATATAACCCCGGACGTTATACGAAGAGACCGATCCGTGTCCAGCGTAATACGCACTTTCAAAAAACTATCAATCCACGCGTGGCGCCTCGCATAAATCATCTCTCGTTCCCTGCGAAAGCGGCAAATAATGTGACAGTATCCAGGGGTTCCCCGCGAAATAGGCGCATATACACGTCGCTCTTTTACCACGCTTGCTATATAGAGCTAGTACTAAATCACGCGCACGAGGTATGGGAGAGGATAAAGTACCCGCGAACGTTAAATTTGGATAATCCGCGAAAAATCGTCGACCCTTTATAGGAGATTTTGGAAACTACGGATAATGTGAGCGGAGGATTTCTGAAAAAGGAAATGGGTATTTTTTATGTGAGACCCTTAAAAGAATTATAATTGAAAGTTTTCTCTTTTGAATTTTAAAAATGAGATGTTAATCTCATCTTCCAAAAATAATTTTCAACGATTAGTATTTAACAATATTGTAAACAGGTTAAATCGTTATAAAACCTAGTTCGAAGATATATTAATTATGACTTGCAGTATTGAACCCGTAAGCTGTTTATTTTTAAGTGAATTATTAATTTGCAAAATGCATATAAGCTTCAAATTACGCATGAGTTTTAACCCGACGTATAGACATATTTTGTATGTTATTAGCCTATTCAGATTAACTTATTAATTCTAAAAACAAAAATATAAATAGAAAATTCAAGCTTCATTAACTACCTGGTTTAATGAACTAATTAATATTCCGCAAGACATAAACTGCGATTAAGCAAGCTCCTCTCTATTAGTATTTTTAATACTGAAATAACAGTAAATATTTGAGCTTGTCATCGCTATAGTTTACAATTACGTATTCATAGTGCAGGTCCACACGCGCGCGAGCGCAGCGTGCGTAACTGTATAACCAGCAGTGAATAGGTCATATAATCCCGTGTAATACGCCAGCTACAAATTCATGAGAAATTTAAATTTCACCCGAAACTTTAATAAATATATTATCAACTTGATATTGTCTATATTTCGTGTATATTACACATCACCTATACTATCAAATAGCCAATTCTGTAAAATACGGAAAATATTACGTTGATCATTCCACTAAAGTATCATCAATTAACATGTATACTAAATAATATTACTATTCAAATCATCAAGTTGATCAAACTTTGCATTACATAAATCTTTTGTCGAACAACAATATTCAACTCTCGGCGTTCCACGAACGCGTAATATTGAAAATGGGTCAATTTTTCTCAGCTCACTCCCACACTCCATCGACGAATCATTACAAAAACAAATTGCAGAGGCGCCGAAATTCGTCGTGCAGCACTTCTATGCGGCGCATCGCTCTCGATTAAATAACCTTTCGCGCAAGAACTCGCGGAGAAACCTGGAACTCTCGCCCGATTTACGTATTCCGGAGATCCACTCGCTGTGAAGCTTGCTCTTGCGCGCACGGCTCCAATAACAATAATACCCGTTACCTCGTTATACTGCAGCGGATTTATCTCTTTCTCTCTCTCTCTCTCTCTCTCTCTCTCTCTCTCTCTCTTTTCCTCTATATCTCTCTCCTCTTCTCTTTCCCTCCGCGCGTTCGCCGAAAAGCAAAAGGCTCTCAGCTAGTTAAATTTTCGATTAAATGATCGTCTTAATTGTAGAGCAGACTCGCGAATGCCGGGTAAACAAGTCGCAAAATAGGTAAAGAGGGTCGTAGTCTTCCTCTCTCTCTCTCTCCTTTTGCTTTTCAGCTCGTTCTCCTTCTCTCCCATCCCTCCTACTCCTTTCAAATCTCGCTATCTCTCTTCCTCTCCTTCGTCGGGCTCTCTAATTTTCCCCCTTTGTCGCTGTAAATCTATCCTTCTCTCACTCTCTCTCTCTCTCGTCCTCTTGCTCCTCCTCTTTTTTCACCGTCGCGATGTTAATTCTATCCTCGCCGGGCCGGGGAGCGAGTACGTTTTAATTGTATTTTTAAATTCCTCCGCGCTACGAGCGCGAGCCAAGCCGGCGAATCTCGAGTTAATTAGTAAAGAGCTTTAATTCCGAGGAGGAAGCAGCAGCAGCAGTAGCAACGTCGTCGTCCTCGTTTCTCTATCCCTGGTAATTCCGCGTCAAAACACAAATCGCTGTTAGCGTCCGCGTCGCGCCTCGTTATCGGCTCCCGTCCTTAATCGACACCGAGAGAGTGAGAGTGAGAAGTTTGTCAACTCGCGTGAATTACGCGTACCGGTGTATGTATATTGGCATTACACGAGGAATAGCGATGGAGAGATGCGGTGGTAAAGGACGAGTTCGTTTCGATTCGTTATTATACGGCCACGAGCAGGGCTACCTTTTCGCTGCGTAATGAATGTCGAGTTGACACGCTCTTTCGCAGTTTGACGCATAGGGAGAGAGGGATATTTCATCGCATGATTCGGATACATATTTTTTCGGTTGGACGTGATTTTGCCTTTTCAGCGAGAAAAAAGGGTTTTCAGCTATGAATCGCTATAAAATCTGAATCTAGATAGATCAATTTCAACTGAAAATGGAAACTTTTTGTTTGGAATAATAGTTAATGCAGGATATAACGGGAACGTTTCAATGAGTCATTTATTTAAAAGCTTTTACAGTTTTATAAATAAAAAATTTTTATATTATGTATCAGTCTGAGTTGACATATGAATATTAATAAATAAAAAAAAAGTAATTGAACATGTACAGAGTGACTCTTTGACGGTTATTTTTTTCGTAGTGGCATATGGGAAACTCGGGCAAAATGAACATAGTAAGAAAAAAGTGAATAAAAATATAGAATCGAAAAAATTTTAATAACTTTAAACATATTTTACTCTTGTTTATAATTAAAAAACCGCTGCCAATTCTTTGGCACTTAGCTTCCTCAAACTAATTCATCGTTTCCTAATTAAAGTGAAATTCTAAAAATAAGTTTTTCACGAAAACAAATGCTAAAGAATTTCAATAATAAAACTTTTTTTCTTTTTTTTCGAACAAAGATATTAATATCTATCACTAAATTTCATTGTCTAACTTCGAACCGATGCGTCTTATATCGGAAATTGCTTGCAAAATAGTATATTACGCACCTATGGATGAAAAAATTTGACAGTCCATCAAGTTTGAAAAGAATTGAGATCAAAAAGAAATAAAATTGGTTTACTTTTACTCATGTTTTATCGTCTTGAAAAAAACACCCTTTTTATCAAAATTTTATTTTCTCGAAAACAAATAAAGATAATCACTTGAAATTTTAACAAAATATAGTCTTTAATGAGCGTTATAAGTGGTTAAAGTTTTAAGTCGATATATCAAGTATTCTCTGAGAAAACGCGATTCGGAAATGTAAAAAAAATTTTTAACCTCAAATATCTTTGGTCGTAATAGACCGGTTTTTTGGGCAACGAACTCAGTTCGAAGATATAAAAAAGATATCTCTGTGCCAAATTTCAAGACGATTGGTTGACTTTTACTCCTGTTATCGTGTCGGAAAGAAATACACTTTGTTCCAAAAATATTTTTTCCTCGGAAACAAATGAAAATAATCACTTGAAATTTCACCACAATATTGCCCTCAACCAGTGTAATAAGTGATTAAAATTTCAAGTCGATAAATTAAAAATTTATTTAGAAAATAAATAAAGAAGTTTAAATCATATTTTCTTTAATAAAAAATGACAGACTAAAGATAATTTAACTTATAAAAAAACAAAATAATAATTTAACTTAAAAAAAGAAATTGTAGGTAATTTGACGATCTTTCAAAAAAATTTGATTATATTAAGTAATACCTACCGTAACAAATTTAAAAATGACAAAAACGAAAAATTCAAAATCGTTTTTGGTTATAAAACAAATGAAAAATAAAAAAATATGTTAAGCTATCTCTATTCTCCTTCGAAACGAAGAGAATAAGCCCATGAAAATCGGTCAATTTGTTCAAAAGTGATAGCCGCTATACACACACACACACACGCATACAGACACGAACATTTTTTGCTCAATAACGACGGATTTTTGTGCCAAAAGTCTTAAAACATGTTTTTAAACATTTTTTGTTACAAAAATTTTTTCACCATTACAAAGCTTCCTCTTTGAGGAAGCAAAATCAGATAATTGTTGTGACGTGGATGATCCAGGCAGAAGAAGGTATTTCAAAACCAGCTGTATCTCCGACACCATGCCCAAAAATGCGCATACTAATGCGTGTCTTTTTTTTTTGTTTTTGAGGATCAGAGTAGATGACGACGCACGACAATAATTAAACGAAATACACATTTTGTCAATAAGTGATCAACTGGTAATAGAAAAAGGTGCTAAGGGAGAAAAAAGGAAATACGAGGCTTGTGTTGCACTCTCGAAGCCGACTCGCTTTCAATATAAAATGTAAAAACAAATCCAGCGCCGAGAGCGTCTACGAGGAGTAGACGGATTCCATGTTGGCAAGCGACCAGCGACGGGACTGGGCGGCATGTCAAACGATGTGCAAATACCAACAATACACTGATACATGGACGTACACGGAGAGAAATTTTGCAGTTATAATTACGAGAGCGGCATGGTAGTCGTGAGACAGACTGCCACATGACGTATATGGCACAAATAATATTTGTTAGTTTTTTAAGATAAAGTATTAGATTTTCTAGGAAAAAGTATTAGATTTTCTACGAAAAATTAGTAGATTTTCTAGGAAAAAGTATTAGATTATCTAGGAAAAGTATTAGATTTTCTAGGAAAAAGTATTAGATTTTCTAGAAAAAAGTATTAGATTATCTAGTAAATTTTTCACAAAACTTTGCCAGGGTGCTTCTTTTATCATAAGAACAGGCACCGTAATAGCTTTGAGTCCAATGGGCTTTCTATCAAAAGATACAACTATGGGAAGTTTCAAATTTTAGCTCGTTTTACTTATTTTGTGGTTCCACAATTCTCGCATTCAATCATATGCCCATCACTTTATATGTACTTATCCACTCTCCTATTACATATAAGATAAATATATGTTATTTTATTAAGTACATTCATTTTACAATTGACTCTTTATTGATTAACAGCTGGAGTTCAACCTTAATATCCAGTTAGAAATAGAAATATACGCATAATTCATCTCAACTACTTACTTTTCCTAAATAATCTTTAACCAGCATAGGCATCATATTTTTTGTTATTCTATGGCTCCATTATTACATCTAGTTATAAAAAATTAGCTTTTCATATAAAGTGACAATAAGTACATATGAAGTGATGGACATATGATTGAATGTGAGTATTGTAAAACCACAGAATGAGCAAAAAGAGCTAAAGTTTGAACCTTGTTATAGTTGTATCTTTTGACAGTATGCCCATTGGCCTAAAAGCCTTTACGGTGCCTGTTTTTATGATAAAAGGAGCCCCCTGGCAAAGTTCCATGAAAATCCGCGACCCAAACTCCTTGGTCCTTCCTTGTAAGTATACTTCGTAAAAATTGTGATTAATAACTATTACATGTATACCTAAGAATTTTTAATATAAAAACTAGTAAATTATATCAGGCTGCTCATAAATTTTACCAGTGTCCTAGTATTTTTTCTACTCGTTTATTTCTGGGATTGGCACAAGAGGAGCGTGCGACGAAAAAAACACGCTTCGCCTCGCAACTCTATTTAGTAGTAGTCACAACACTAGGAGAGATGTGGTGGCGCAGTAGCCGATCCACGTGGATCAGCTGACTGAGTATGAAAGTGAGAGAGACAGCTGTGCAGAGCAGATACTAACGCAAGTATGAGAAAAAAGAGAGATAGTACCGGCGTTTGGGAGTGAGAGATTGATTGTTATTTTATTCGCCAAAGTAAGGCCGAATGGCGCCATTACAAAAAATATACATAAAGGCTATAATAACATAAACATAAAAAATATATATGTACGAACAAACTCAACAATAGCGTAATAAAGATAAACAACAACTAACAACTAGCTCCGCTGAGCTTACAAAGAGCTTAAAAATAACGCCTAGACTTAGAACGCATTAACAAGTGACGGTACAAATGTTTCGAGAAGGATGATTATCAACGACAACGGGTGGTATATTCTTAAAAGCCAGATATGCAATGATTGGAGCACTACGGAAGATAATAGATTTCGTTTTACCTGGGTTTAATTTCCATGCTCACTGGCCCATCTCGAAACATTATTTGCATCTTCAGTCATATGAGCAACTGCAGACGACATGATATTAGCTGGGCGTTGAATGAAAAGCTGGAGATCATCGGCGAAGAGAATGAAGGGGAATTTACAGAACTTGAGGCAAAGCGGTAAAAAATTTATTAGAATAGAAAAGAAAATAGGACCTGCAGACGAGCCCTGTGGAACACCCGAGGTTAATGGCAGAAAATCCGACACCACTTCGTTGTACAATAATGCTTGTGTCCCACCGGTAATGTATGAATGCACCCATTCAATAGCCACAGATGATAAATTCATATTCTTGCATTCCAATAGAAGGGCCTCACGTTCTGTCGAGTTAAACGCTCTACGAAAGTCAAACAAAGTTACTAATGTGGCTAATTCGTGCTGGATAATATACTGAATTAAGTCAGTGTGATACAACAGTGCCGATTGCGTATTGTGCTCCGATCTCAAACCGAATTGACAATATTGGATAGATGATACAAATTCGCAATCGGTCGAGTATCAGACACTGTTTGGGGTTCAGCACATTTATTGAGTGGAAATATGAGGACTTGCTTCCAGGAATCTGGATAAGAACGAGTGCAGATCGAGCAATTGAATATGTTCACCAAAAATGGCAAGAGCATCACTAGTAAACTATCAAGATATTTCCAAGTGCAGTATTATAGACTTCGATAGCGGTTACTTCACTAAAAGAGAAAGTATTTTTACTGCCGACTCGGATGGCAGCAACTAAGGCAGCAAACGAATTCAATGAATAGAGAGGATGTGCGCAGGCTACAGAGCTATACTATGAGTTTAATTCATTCGCTATAAAACGATTATAACTCACATTCGATTACGAACTCAACTCAGAGAGAGAGAGAGAGAGAGAAAGAGAGGGAGAGAGAGGGGGGAGGGAGAGAGAGCGAGAAAGAGAGGGAGAGAGAGAGAGAGAACTTCGTGGAATAGGTACGAGCACGAGTAGAGAGTAAGCATCAGATAAATCGGCGTCGATAGGTATGAGGAAGTTTATCTGTCAAGTTACAAACAGATAACTTAAGGTTGCTTTGACATTTTTATCATTTTCACCAATATTCCCTCAACTTCAATAAACATGGTCGCAACCTTGAAGAAATATTGCTGCAAACCATGATTTCCGTTTTTTTATTGCAAATTTATTAGTTCGAAGCTTTGTTTGTAATATGTTCTAATATTGCTGCAAGGTTATACAATATTGGCCAAAAATGATATTCTTAGAAATTATAAAAAAGACACTTTTGTATCATCCAGCTGGTACATCCCAAAGGGATATTTCCATATCCATTTTTTTAATTTTTAAGAATCCGGGCCATGGCCTTCACCTACGACCTGTCCCTACTTACCGACTCGACAACCGATCTTCTAAACTTACTGGTTTATATAGCGAGTTACCTCAAGGGCTGTGGGCTGATGCTAAACAACACCAAGTCGAATAGAAGGAAGGCATAAGTCAAAGACAGAGCCACCTTCACATTCTAGGTTCGACCAGTACGAGCACTTAGCCGCGAGAAATCCTGAGTCTACCTGGGTATCGAATTTTCGGCAGAAGACAGATGCCTGCGCTCTCTATCCAGTCAACGACGACTTTCGTCTGCGAATCAGCCTCTAGTGCAAATCAGAGGATATCTAGGAAGTTTCTTGATCCGATGAACTTGATTTTAAAGTCTACTTTACTGTATAACTATATGCTCATGAGCGGAAGACATTTTTCAGACTGATAATTCACTAAATCTGAGGATACCCAGGACGTACTATTTCCATTCAACAAAGAGATTTCTGATATGAATAGAATAAATATAATAATAGGCCATATAATGATGAATCGAGAGATTTTTTATTGTTAATTTAACCTGATGTTTATCTCGCAACATTTGATTTTTTATTAAAAAATCTTATTAGAGCTAATTTTGATGCAAAACTGTTATTAGATCATTATTCACTTGTCAATTTTATTATATTTATTCTATTCATATCATAAAACTCTTTTTTAAATGGAAATGTTACGCCCTAGGTATCCTCAGATTTAGCGAATTATCAGTGTGAAAAATGTCTCCCGCTCATGAGCATATAGTTATACAGTAAAGTAGACTCCAAACCCAAGTTCATCGGACCAAGAAACCCCCTAGGTATCCTCTGATTTGCACTAGAGGCTGATTCGCAGACGAAAGTCTACCTCGGTGAACAAATCTTTGTTGTAATACTGAGACTTCTCTTTAGTAGCAGTAATTTTTTGTAAAATGTCTTAATGACGATTTCGTACCTCTTGCCAAATATGGGTAAAAGCTTTCAGTCTTATTCTTATTGAAGTTAACAGATATACGTACGATAATATGACTTGACATTCTATACGATTATTAAAAGTAAATATTATAAATACTGAGATAACGTAGAGCCAGAATATTAGTCATATTTATTTATTTATTTATTTATTTATTTATT
>JAYJLV010008600.1:0-10042 GCA_036873485.1 Torymus texanus | reverse complement strand
TCCTCGCAGCGTAACCGCGAGTTTTTAGCACCCCTCCTAGTTCCTCCCTCTCTCTCTCTCTCTCTCTCTCTCCCTCTCTCTCTCTCTCTCTCTCTGACTCTCTCTGTGTCTCTCTCTGTGTCTCTCTCTGTGTCTCTCTCTGTGTCTCTCTCTCTCCCTCAGCAGCTACAGCATTTTCGCATGAGAATGTAAAATTTCCCTGATTTGGGTAGAAACTTCGTGAGCGAGCTTAGCCAACTAAGGTAGACGCGTTTTAAAATAGACGCATTTTATAGTAACCGCGTTTTAGCCAACCAGAGAAACTTATATAATATTATATTTATATATATTTTGGGGGTGGTTTCTGAAGCAATTTTCTATATAGAATCCGAACCTGGACTCAGAATTGATCCATCACGTTACTATTTTGAGATATTTAAGCTTACGTAGTAAAAAAATTGTTGATTTTGACTAATATTAAGGTTATATACAAGCTCTATAAAACGTTCTACCTGTATGCTACTAATTGCATCATCTAGTACTACTCTTTTCTTTTAAAACAAAGGTTTGAATGGTCATCTACGATTTTTCCTTGAAGAGTTAAAAAATGATATGCTGCGAGTCCGTTTATCACTTTAAGTACATTTTTTCGTACAATTTTTTTATGATAAATTTATTATTTGAGAGTTTCTGGAGTCGCTGATTATGAATCGGAAGAGAGATATTAAAAATTTTCAATTTCAAGATGGCGCAAAAAACGATTGCAAAATATATAATAATAGATAATAAAAATCGATCTAAAAAGGTTCATTGATTATAGCAGCTTTGCTTTCCAACTCATTAGGTCATCAGAAAATGACCAATTGTTTGTGAACTGACAAAATAGCTGGTTTCCCTTGATGCTGCAGTTAATTGCAATTAACAGCTTAATATATGTATACTTGTTTACTCACTGTTGCATTATTTTCAGATATCAATGGAGACAAATACAAAAAAAATTTTGTCAAGAATGCAATTTTCAAGAAATAATTTTAGAATGAGAGGTACTATTAGAAAGCAAAAATGTATACAGTTTAGAAAAAGAAAAAATAACAGCCCCACCATAGATCATGGTACTGAATACGAGAAGAAATGTGATCAACGTCATGAAAATGATCTAATTAATAATTTATCCTGTTGCACTGAAGAGATGGATTTTCATAGGTTTGTTGATATTAAATACATTTTATAGTAATTTAAGAAGCACATATACACCGTCACAAATATTTTTATTTATCATGATAAACATGTTATCAATATTCATATGAGTTAATCCCCTGAACTTTTTATTTTGCAATTGAAGAGTATCATTTAGATTTATAAATGAAAAAAGACTAAACATTTTACGTATGATTGGGTATACGTATGAAAAAAAAAATCGCGCTTTCCGCTCAATTAAAAAATTCTGTTTATTTAATAAAAACATGACTGGATTAAAATAAAAGGTTTTGCATTGAATAAGTGTTCGGCCTTTTGCACTTCATATTATCACAAGGATAAGTCTGATGCCATTTACAGGTATTTCAATTTCGTGCGCGCTCGTGTACCGACTGTGATGCAAGGAGTCACGCATGCGTGCGCCGACCAGCCTGTCGTCGCGTCGACGGACAGGTATGCGCGGGCTGCCAGTCATTCTGCCTAAGAACTTCGTTACAACCGGTGCACCTGAGTTTCAGTGTTTCCTTGAGTGGTAATTTCTAATTGCTTTGCGAGAGAGTGTGCGTAGTATATGAAGTGTTATTAATCGGGAATACGTTTCGAGTACGTTTAAGGTACTGAAATCTCGTGCGCGCTGAATTCTGTCCGAGGATGAACCATGCGAGATCAATTCGATAAGCACTCTAAAAAAACTCTTGGTTGGTAGTGAACGCCAAGTGTGGCACCGAATCACTACCACTTTTAATAGTCGCTCGTGCGTGGTGGTCAAATCGCTCTAAGCTAGGCATGTGTAATGACCACGCATATAAGGGGCACTCAGCAATTACGGGTGGTCTATTTTCACTTGCATATTCGGACGACGAGCTAATAATCACATATAAATGTGAAATTCTATGGCTGAATTGTCTAATGTGTACAATCTAGGCCTCTTGTGTGAATCGTAGAAGGGCCAGGAGAATAACACAAGCGCATAAAACTTACTAAACATTTATTCAATGAAATCACTTTTCAGTTAATTATACTAAATTGACGGGAATTCAAGTATGTGCGTCTCACATACCATGCTCAATATCGCACGTCAGCTCGAGCTAGAAACCTAGATACAGCTGTAAACGGTGACAACGCACCCTATCGGCGACTTCCAAGAACCCGATGATTTATAATGGAAATCGTGGGGACACTGACTACGTGTGGATCAGTTGTCGCAAGCCGCTGCAGATTTTTTTGTCGTTTAAATTAGAACGTCTGTAATCGTTGCAAATACGTTTTCATCGATAGCTTCGAGGCTATTTATCTGAATGAAAAAAATTTTATTTTTAAAGATTAAAGAAGAGATTTGTCAAGTCATTTTCAGGTATATACTGCCGATTCACGAAAAAAGCAATTAACGCCGATTTCTAAGTCACTTCACGCGGCGTATGAAAAGGTGACCGCGTATAAAGAAGACCCTGTTAAAATCGTAAAAATTAAAATTTTTTAAATTTTCTAAATGGATTGTTACGTCCACTTTTGACGCTTTTTCAAATCTTTTTCCACGGTGAGGATAGATTTGCTTTTGCTCGTTTTGAACCTAGATACTTAAACCTACTAACTCGGGATGAGCTACTAAATACGAAAGTGAAAAATCTGAAACGGAAAGAGTGTTCGCGGTGATTTTAAAATAAAAAATAAAATAGCGGTAATTAATTTTACCCATGTCGTGTAACTTTATTGGAACGGGCGTCACTTTCGCTGACCCTGACCTTAATAACATTGATCTTATTGGTTTGGTTACACGAATTTATGGGATATAATATTATTCTGTAATTGTATAACCGGAATAGGCATCACTTACGCTGACCCTGACCTTGGTTACACAAAAACAGTAAAAAGGGCCACAAATATTTCGGAATAAAAAAAACACTCCGAGGTGTAGGTTGATTCTACGCAACATAAATGTGGGTGGATGCGAAGCTAAAATAAATTTAAATTAATTTTACTTACTTTTCTTTTGTTGGCCTTTTCAGTTTTCCCTCAGCAGGAAAAATTGGTATAGCAAATAAAATCTTTTTACCACTGATTTTACATTTATACAAAAGTGCTTGTTATTTTATTATTATTATTATAAATATATTTATTATAAATGTGGGGAACAAAATTTTATTTGGAAATATAAAAACTGAATTTTGAAAAACTAAAAGTGCGAGTCAAAATCTTATGTCAAAACTTGAATGACTGATTGAGTGAGTGTGTGAGTGTCTAAGAGCGAGTCTGCGTGTTCCGCTGAGCCTGGGCATTTTTAAGAGGTGTCGCTTCTCCCTAATTTCCTGCGGTATCGAATAGGGATACTTGAGCCGAAGGAAATTTAGAAAACCCGAGGATTCTCTCTAAAAAAAAAAAAAATTTGACGCTTGGTGGTAGTTTAGGGGAACCAATGGTGTGAGGGTGGTGTCCCTTACTAAACATCTAAATTAGCTGGAGAGGGAAGGTCCCTATCCTTTTACATGTAGAGCGAGCGCTCATCCCTTCTCTAGAGTTATTTTCGGCAGCTCGTATTTCTCTTCGAGTGCGAGAGAGAACGCTAGAGTGTGCGACAGAGAAAGAAGAAGAGAGAGAGAGAAGATATTTTCATTTCTTTTCTTTTACAGTATTAGAGTATTTCTCTTATATATGTGTTACAATTACATGATCGGTTTTGTTTATAACTTAAATATTACTAACATTTTGTAACCTTAATTGCAATAATAATTTACCAATTTGAATGATAATTCTATGATTATTAGAACCAAAGTTATAGTGAATAAAGTTGTAATGCAAATTGGAATATTAATACTGAATGGAAGAAAGAAAAAGGATAATGTAATTTTGATAAAATTTATATTGTAATTAATAACTTTACCAGTAGACATTATGTTAACAATTTTTCTAAAGTAATTAATTAAAACATCCTAACAAACATGTAAGAAAATTCTAAATATTCGCAACACATTAAAAAAATTATTTTAATTGTATTAAATTATATTAATTTTAAACTAAGCGGAAAAAAATATACTTACCAATGTCATATTGTATTTTAATAATAAAATTTATTATAAATGTAATTTAAATTGAAAAATTATATTAATTATAATAATTAAAAAAAATATCTTTCTTTAAGTACAATATAACATAATAAGTGTTTTTTTTTATAATAGTTCTGAAAGAGTAATGTAGAATCGCAAAGAGTTTATAATAATAATCTAAAATGTTAACTATAGTTTAGATATGTTTAAATAAGACTAAAAATTAAAGTTTAAGAGAAAACGCATTTTATAAAATATTCTAGTAAGAAAACGGATAGCATAGAAGGGGCCTGGAATACAATAAAGGTTTGTTGGCGCATGGAGAAAGCGGACACTTTTCCCCGTCTGGTATAGCCGAAAGAGAAAATATAATTTCTTTTACATAGACTAAATTCTAGTGAAGTATTTACGGGAACAGGCTGACCCGTGTGAGAAAAAATTTTTCTTTTAATCTTGAAACAAACCAGATGTCTACGTGTGACTAAGTTTTATTACCCTATGAGGAAAAGTGTAAGCGATAGCGCTCTTCGAGTTGTATAATAAAACGGATAAGGTTTGAGCACGCTTTCCCCTACCATGAAAAACATCGGGAGGACAATAAACAGCGGTACTCTAGTCGAAACAAAAATTTTTCTTTAAAATTTTTCCTAATATACATCTACAAAAAATATAAACTAACAAGGAGAGTGCATAACCTTTGGGTCACGAATTTGTAGCAAATTAAAAGATCATGTTTTAGAGATAAAAATATTGAACCCCTGTTCCGGGATTTATTCTCATAGGCTCCTCTACCCAAGGTATGTGCCATGTTATCCTAAAAATGCGTTTTCTGTTGAAAAATGATGTCTCTTCTATTGTATGTAACTCTGCAAGTATTCCCATTAAGAAAATGAGCGAAAGAAATTATAAAAGTAGGCAGAAAAAGCTTTATTTTGAACACTGTCTCATCTAAAAATATCCATTTTTTAGAAAGTTATGAGAAATTGAAGATAGCGTAAAAAAATCATTGAAAATAGCACCCTTAAAATCCGTTAAAAAGGGTTTAACAGGTCTTTGGCGTGTGGGTTCGGTGCAATAATTCAACACTGGTTTTTAATTAATAACAATTTATTATTCACAAACGAATAATTGCCTGTGTAGGCAATAGTCAAAATTGGGAGTGTTGTATAGTCGTTTTACGTGTGTGTGTGTTGTGAGGTATGGTCGCACTCGCGGCTATACAATGACTGACCACTATCGCGGTCGACCTGTAGAGCGAAAAAAATGAAGAGTGTGGTGGGGAAATGTTTTCGTGTATGTATTGAGTAAATGAATCTCGCGATGGTCGAGTACTTATGTAGTAGTTCCCAGAACATTCCGCCCGCCTTCGCAGATACTGGTGAATAATCATCCTCCAAGGGCATGATACTAATCTTGGAAATTGGCCGAGTGTATTTGGAAGTAGAAGTCTTGACTTCGACTACTCGAATCAATCCATCTGGTCCAGGATGAGCAGCGATGGCACGAGCCAATGGCCATTTTAGGGTGGGTTGGATACAATTCTGTACGCAGGAGGTACATGTCACCGACTTTGACTTAAGGCTGACTGCCACGCCACTTTGGTCGAGGTTGCAGACTTTGAAGAGATTCTTCGGACCATCGACTCCAAAAATCTTCGTACATGTAGCGAAGCATTTGCCATCTGTCCAGGCGAGATACGGTGAGATGGAGAATTGAGGGCTCAGATACAGTGAGTGTAGGCACACCGATCAGAAAAAGTCTTGGAGTCAAGGCATTTAAATCGTCAGGGTCATGAGATAGTGGTTGGAGTGGGCGTGAGTTCAGACAAGCTTCAATCTGGACAAGCAACGTCGTGATGTCTTCAAAAGTTAGGAAAGCTTCCCCAATCACTCTCTTCAGATGAAACTTAACAGACTTGACGGCTGCTTCCCAAATACCACCAAAGTGCGGTGCTCCCGGTGGGTTAAAGTGCCACTCGGTCCCGTCAGCTGCTAGGAGATGGGCTATTTCAGCATGTTGAGCACCAGCTTGCTCAAACAGGCATCTGAGCTCCTTGTCGGCCCCAACAAAATTGAGCCCGCAATCGCTCGTGACGGAGGCACAGATTCCTCTTCTGGCCGTGAAGCGCCTGTAGGCGGCTAGAAAGTCTGAGTAACTTGAGACAGCGTCTAAATGCACAGCGCGTGTCGAAAGGCACACGAACACGCAGATATAGCCCTTGTAAGATTTCGCTCCTCTGCCTTTTGTAAATCATAAGTAAATTGGCCCTGCGAAGTCAACTCCTGAGTGGAGAAAAGGTCGAAATTGTCGAACCCGTTTGAAGGGAAGATCTCCCATGAGTTGCGTGGTAGGTTGGGTTCGCTGACGCCAACAGCGAATGCATTTGAAGATGGTGGTTTTGACGAGCTGCCGTCCTCGAAGAATTCAAAACTACTGTCTGAGATAATTGAGGGTGAATTGCGTACCTCCATGTAACGTCTTGACGTGCGCATCCAGAACTAGCAGTTTGGAGAGATGCGAATGTTGAGGCAAGATGAAGGGGTGTTTCCCATCTGGATGAAGCAGTGAATGCCTTAGTCATCCACCGACTCGAAGAAGTCCTTTTTCATCTAAAATAGGATTGAGGCGAATTAGCGCACTTTTACGTGGTAAGGGTGCAGGTTTGAGTATACAACCAATTTCTTGGGCAAAGTAAATGTGTTGCACACAGTATACAAGCGTTTGAAGTGCTTGCGATAATCGAGCTGGTGTCAACACGCCAAACTTGATGAGTTCTTCATCGGTAATTTCGCGGCCTTCTGCGCGGGCTGCGATGTGTGCTCTCGCCCACCGTACGGGTTGAAACCATCGAGCAACCTGACGGATTAGTCGATTAGATGAGCTGAACCTTGTGATGAATATAGGATCCAGGCACTTCGCACGTATCGTGAGGCATGAAGTAGGCCGTCGCTCGAGCGTTTCTTCTTGAAGATCGTCGAAGTTGTACTCCTTGGAAGATTTCCAGCGAGAAGTAGTGCTAGTTAAGAATGATGGGCCATGTAGACAAAGTGATGGTTTTGCCAAGTCCGATGTGGATATGCCTCTTGAAGGCAAATCAGCTGGGTTGTCGCTGTCTGACACGTGATGCCACACAGCCGTTGGAAGTGTTGTTTAAATTTCTGAAACCCTGTTGGCTATGTACGTCTTCCAGGTAGTAGGTGTCTCTTTAATCCAAGCAATAGTGATAGTGGAGTCCGACCAGCAATACTTGATCTTTTTCAGCAATTAGTATTTCTTGAAACATCTTCTCAATATCATCCGAGAAGACGTAGCGGTAGATCCTCCAACGTAGTAGCACGTAGTGGATCAAGCTGAAGTGTTGGGCCTATGTGAAGGCACTCGTTGATCGACAGCTAATAACGCAGTTTGAAAGACCCATTGAAGACGACGTGCAGCTTACTTGTATCTCCATAAGTCTTAAACACGCCATGATGAGGCAAGAGAAATGGCGGGAAATCCTTGGGGGCTGAGCAGAGAGTTGAAAATCCCTTCATGTGGCCAAGAGAAATATAGTCTCACATAAACTTGTGATATTTTTTCCAAACTCTGGTTGTTTTTTGAACCGGGTATCGGTTCGATGCAATGCAGAAAGAGCGGCTTCTCTAGAATCACCGAGGTCAGGGAGGTTAGATTTGAAGGGCAGACGAAGGACATACCTGCCATCGGTATTTCTGGTGTGCGGTCTGATGAAGTGATCCTCGCACTCACGTTCATCCTCGGTGAGAGGTATCGGCTTTTCAGATTCCGGCTCCTCTTGTTGCCAAAAGCGAATGAGAAGGGCTGCTAAGTCCAAGTCAGCATGACACTGTAGACTGGATATTGTCCTTGAGTCGTTAATTGAAGTTAGGCAAGAGCCTGTAAGAATCCATCCCCATCCAGTCACTTGTGTAATGATGCTTTCATCGGGACCCTTGCGAATACCTTCTTCGATCAGCTGCGGATAAAAGTCCGCTCCGATGATCAGTTCAACAGCATCGGTCGAGTTGAATTGTGGATCGGCGAGAATTACACCTTCTAGGAAGACACTGGTGTTTGACAGCGGCCGAGGAGAAGGCACATAATCCGTTAAGCGAGGCAGGATTAGTGCTGTTAGTCTCCAACGACTGTCACTTCGGAAGTGAGGTGAAATAAATATTGTTGCCTTTGATCTAGCTGTATAGCTACGTGTAGCTCCAACACCCGTGACAGGCACGAAGGTAGATTGACGAGGTGTTCTCAAGCGTTGAGCGAGTGATTCTGTTATGAATGAAGCCTCTGAACAGGGGTCAATGAACGCTCGAACAAGAGAGACACGATTCCATTCTGAAGACACAGAAACTTGCACTGTGGCAAGCAAAATTGCCTGAGGCCCTGGAGGGGCCTGCGTAGCGTTCAACGTAATACCATTTTTAGTTGCCTGAGGCAGGCTTCCACTGACTGAACGTTCGGCAGCCGCAGCTGAAAGAACACCAACTGTTTGTCAAGGAGACACTTGTGGTTGAGGATTTCTCACTGTGGAGCTTGAAAATTTCGATGAAGTAACGTGTGATGGCGGCGTTGACAAGAGGTACATGTTACTTTCGAGCGACAATTATGGAGGCGATGCACTCCAAGGCAGTTATAGCAGAGTTGTTTTTCTGGAACAAATGCATGGCGACTTTCGATAGAACAGGCCCGAAATTGGTCACAAGCACTAATATAATGTTCTCCGTTACAGTAAGAGCAACTGCGCACGTGAGGCTTAGTAGCATTAAGAACAGTGAGTCCAGACTTCCGAGGCGATGATGGCGGCGCTTTGGGTTGACGTTGACTACTTGGTGGTAAAGCAGGTTTCTGTACAGTCGTCATTTCCAGCGCTTGAATGCGCGTCTTGAGAAAGTCATCCAACTCTGTCCACGACGTTGGTACAGTTGCGTCGCCCAGGGAAAGTTCCCAGTCTCTGCGTGTTTTGTTATCTAGTCTTCTAACAGTTAAATGAACCAAGAGATCATGCATCTTATCGACTGGTCTTCGTAACGACTGCAGTGTTTCAATCACCTCTGTCATTCCATCTCTGAGAGCCTTCAAGGCATTGGCAGACTGTAGTTACTGGACTAAGCTGAAACAAGGACTCGAGGCACAAATAGATTAACTTGCGTTTGTTGTCATAATGTGCTTTCAATCGATCCCAGGTACGAGCATAGTTTTCGCCAGTCACCGGAATGCTTTTAATTAAGTTGGCAGCTTCGCCGGAGAGACTACTTTTCAAAAAGTAGAGAAGTTCAACATCTTCAAAGGTTGAGTGGTGATCCTAAATGCTGTGAACATGTCTTTGAACGAAGGCCAATCAGAATACTTGCCTGAAAATTGAGGCAGGTTGATCTTAGGCATCTTGCGGGACGTAGACTTTGATTCGGCAGGGTGAGTAGCGGGGGTAATCGGCGCGGATTTAAGTTCCAATGCGTCCAAGGCATCGAGGAATTTTCCCTTTTCGGCTATATACATCTCTTCGAACGTCTCGAAAAATCCTTTCGTAAAATATTCCTTGCCTTTATCGTCTTCAGTCGCCAAATCCAAGACGACCGTCTCTATGCCAACCTTGAGTGCCATAAGGATAAGACAGTGGATACACCATAGGTTCTACATTAGGATACATCGAACTTAGAGTTTGCAAAGAATGGGTGTTTTTATTACGATTAGTAACATACGATTCAGGAATGTCACCGTCAAATGTTGTAACAAAAACTGCAACTACTTCATTAGTTCTTTGGAAATTATACCTATTCTTATCATATCCAGATTTCAATGTAAATAATAATTGCATCTCA
>JAYJLV010008589.1:0-10043 GCA_036873485.1 Torymus texanus | reverse complement strand
TATCATTTTTTGTCCGAGTACATCTTCTGCCAATTTCTGGGGGTGGGCGATTAAAATGGGACACCTTGTATATATATATGGGATATTTCATGGGAAGTGAGCAGACAAAAATTTTAATATCGCTAAAAACTCGTTTACTTTTAGTATTTCATGAAAAAATTATATTCCCAGAGTTTTAGACCGAAATTTTCAAAAATAAAACAGTTATAGAACAATGAAAATTCAAATTTTTTCGAATTTTTGCTTAAAATTCAACTTTATTAATTTTTTTTACTCAAAATCTCGAAATCTTTTGTATAGAATATTGATTGGGAAAAAGTTTGCATTTTTTCTCTAGAATGTACCAGTATTTATTTTATGACCCTTTTTGAAAGTATCCGATTGGTTGATTTAAGAGCAGCCTTCATACTGAGAGTGTGCCTTAAAAATTTTTACCGTAATAACCCGAATCATACGAATTTGTAGATTATAGTGCAAAAACTGCATATGTTATTAGGTTTCTACATTTTCTTTATGTGGTTTTATCAGATCTTTTAAACCGGGTAATTGTCAAATGTAGTTTTAAGAAGGTATGAAATGTGTTAAAGAGAGGACTTTTTGTCGAATGTTAAAAAAATTTAAAATACCAGAAAGTTATAATTGATAACCTCATAAGGCTTATTGTACAAGCCAAATATTATTGAAAAATATATTTTATATTTTGATCGATGTCCTAACAAAATTAAGTTATTTGATCCATTACATAATATGTATCAATAATGTCATGTCTGTAAATCAACCATATGACCAAAAATGCTAATTATTGGTTTTTCTTGAGATTTAACAAAATCATAACTTTTTTCACTTCGCTTGGCCAATATTGGTTAAAGAAGCATTTTGAAAGTTTCTAAGAGCAGAATTTGTTAAACAAAAAATTGTAACGCACACTCTCAGTATTTTTCGATGAAGGCTGCTCTTAAATCAGCCAATTGGGGACTTTCAAAAAGGGTCATAAAATAAATACTGGTACATTCTAGAGAAAAAATGCAAACTTTTTCCCAATCAATGTTCTATACAAGAAGTTACAAGATTGTGAGTTAAAAAATGAATAAAGTTGAATTTTAAGCAAAAATTCGAAAAATTTGAATTTTCTATGTTCTATAACTGTCTAATTTTTGAAAATTTCGGTCTAAAACTCTGGGAATATTCTTTTTTCATGAAATAATAAAACTAAATGAGTATTGAGCAATTTTAAAAGTTTTGGCTGCTCACTTCCCATGAAATATCCCATTAAATATTGTAAATATATAAGTATATAGCTACAATATAAGTGCACATCATAGACTCTAGACGATAATTAACGATAGATGCGTATCTCTTGATATATTTTTATTATAAGCACTTAATATATTCCGTAAACTACCATGGATTATTATAGTATTATGTAAGTGGAGTACACTCATATGTTTTTTTTCCACTTTTTATAAAAATCAACTAAAATCCGAATTTTTGACAATTTTTCGGAGGTTGGTCCCACTGTGCGTCGAGGTGGGTCACACTGTCAGGAGTTACCGGTGGGGCATCCCCGGGAGTTCAGAGTTATATTGACTTCCGCGACACAACGTACTATGGTACGAGTCTTCGGGGGCATTTATACTAATTTAAACCCTGTTACAATTGATTATTACGCAAGTAACTGTTTAAAAATTAGCGATATTTTTTATACACATTCATTCATTTTTTAAACCCTGTTACAATTGATTATTACGCAAGTAACTGTTTAAAAATTAGCGATATTTTTTGTACACATTCATTCATTTTTTTTTACATTCATGATCCTATAATATATCTTAAATATTTTCCATTTTAGTTTTTACACCAAATATGGATAAATTTGATGCAACTGACCAATGTTGCAACTGCTTCAAGTGAAATCTCAGTAAAATATCAGCTCAGATATTAATTCAGCTAGTGAAGTCGAAGCCGTTTGTGAGCAGTTAAATGTAGATAATGTTGGCATTGGGATTAAACTTTGCGATAAATGATGACTTGTTTTTTTGGCACTCGAAAAGTAGAACCTTCAACCAGTGATCAAAGTCAGCCAATGGGTTCTCAGTCAAGCTCGGAAATACCCAGCTTTCAGAGCTCAGGGAGCGTTTTTGAGGTAGTTGTAACGGAATGCATCAGTCACTGATTCAAACTACGCGCCATGAGACACAGCGCCACAGGCAGATAGCGCCGCGGACTCCAGTGACGGCGCCGCCCTCGCCGCCGCAGCCGTCCCTCTCCCTGCGAGTGTATAAAGTCCGCTGCGCGTGGCTAGTTAGTCAGTCTGCTCGGAGGAAACGGAAAGGAATACTTCCCGCTTCCAACTAGCCCTGGGACCGCTCTTGCCAGCAGGTACACTTGTGGCAAGATCGGACAGCTGAGCTACCGAGCAAACACCCTGCACCGCGTGAACACTCGGGTGCAGGATCTAGCACGGCCGCGGGCACACTCTGGTCGTGTACTAGGAGATCGCAGATACTTTTGGACCCCTACTAACCGTTCCCTTTACCTCCGCTAGGCCGCGGGTACACCCGAGCCTGTAACCGAATCATGAACTGATCCGCGGGTACACTCGGGATCTGTCCTACCAGAGCAGCCGCAGGAACATCTGGGCTCGCTAGCCGTCCTGACCGGGACTAACATAGATTTAAGGCCGCGTAATTAGTATTGTAATATGTTCCGCGTAGGATATAAGTAATTGCGATTATAATATTAGGTTAAGCCGACCGAGTAATGAGTGCAACCCGTTAACCGATCGTTCATTTCGTTTGTTTCAGCCTCAAGAGTCGCGCTAGTTTATTAGTTTGTGTACGTTTAGATTAAAGAGAATAAATCGTTTATATCTTTTTTGCATACTTGGGCTGTATTTTCATTATTATTGAACCTATCCATTTCCCAAACTGACCCTGGTGTACTCTAGAGCATCCGGCGGGAAATACCCCCGTTATATGGCTTCCGCACAGTCGAATAGAGCTATTGAATAGAGCTCGAATAGAGCAACTCATTAGTCGGAGATCAAACGTTTAACCGTACGATAAAACAATAAATAAAAATTTAACCGATCCCTACCGTTCCGACGGCGATTGTACAGTTAAGCGCCGGGTTTACACTGACACATAACCATTTGTAACCGTCACCATGACGAAAGTATCATGGATTTATAAACTGTCAAAAACGCAAGTAATTGCCGAAGTAAAGAAATGGCTACTTAGCGAAGAGGGTACAGTCGAAGTACTCATGGAAAGATTGGTCTGCTACGAAAGAGAGAATCCAGAGAAGTTCGCAGACATACCGGACGATAATGAGGGCGTCGAAAACAAATTCCAGGAGAAACCGCCCACAGACGACCAGCAATTTAACCTGGCGCAACAAAATGCACAAGAGCAGCGAACGAGACAAACACTGCAGTAGCAACCAGGTGAAGTCTCACAGGAACCGAAAAGCAGCGCCCCCCCTATCCGACAGAGCAAGGGTGATCGGCCAAATGCGGAAATGGGAACTTCATTTCGATGGTAGGAACGTGTATGACTTTTTAGAACGTCTCGACGAAATCCAACAGGCATACGACTTTTACGACCAACAAATACTACAGGGATTCGCTGAGCTGCTACGCAACGACACGCAGCTGTGGTACAGGAACGCCGAGCACGACATACGCACGCTAACGGAGCTCAAAAAAAGCCTCAGAGCCTTCTACCTAAGACCAAGCGAACAACGAAACTTATACCGACAAATACACGAGCGACGACAAACCCCGAACGAGCAAATGCATACATTCGTAACCGACTAGTTAACATTAATGCGTCGTCACGGCGGATTCAACCTCGAGCAACAGCTGGATATACTATACTACAGCATCAAACCCGAGTACCGACTGTACATCAAGCGAAGAGAACTAACGTCGATACATGATCTCATCCATTCGGCACAGGACTTGGATGAAACGCAACATCAGTTATCGCGAACCCGCAGCCAACCTACACCAGTCCTGCCACCTGGAGGAATCATGACAGTTACAGTCTACAACCGCTGAGACTGCTACTGGCGTTGCAAACAACGAGGACACAGCCGATTCAATTGTAAGAATCAACAGAAAAAGTTCGGCTCACATTGCGGAAAGGACGTCGTGCTGTTAAGAGACTGCGACTGCCACAAGCAGAGAAACGGAGGCAGGGCCGGGCCAAACAACACCAGGAACCGGCCCCAGACCAACAAGAAAACCGATACTTCATCTAAGTCCGAATAAACACGTTCGTAACCGAAGCACTAGTCGACTCTGGAGCAGCGTAGAGGATGAAGGGGGCGAAACGCTGGCAGCGTTGGAAAATCTCCTCCGGGAGATGGGGGCAGATGAGATAGAAGAAGAGCGGTACGACCCTGGCCCGGCCCCAACAACAAAGCTCATGGCGACCTACGTGCCGGCACCAAAGGACCAGCTGCAACAACGGCAACCACCACCAGGCACAGCCGCAATACCATCAACGGCAGCAAGCCCCGAAGGCAACGGTACAATACCAACCAATACCCATGCCACGGGGCCATGCCACCGACGAACTCGCCCGACGATGATCACGCCGGCTACCATACCACCGGTAGCCGAGCTAACAGCGAAACCGTGGCAGAAGGGAGACATACCGAAGGCCATGCATCGAACTTTTCTCGAGCCAAGGGCCCGGCGAGAAACAAAAAGACGATCACAACAAGGTGATCGCAGCCCTCCGGGCCAAGCCACCAAAAAGGACGAGAACATCGGCGCCGAAACCAGAAAGAGGGAAGGCACGGGGGGAGAAAAGGGCGGAAGAATAACAGCTAGCAGCCCCGAAAAAGCACAAGGACGGAGGACAAACGGAGGCCAAGCCACTACCTACCGTCACGTCGGAACAGCGACGAAAAACGTCCATTCCCGCACCAGTTCCCAACGTCTTCTCACCAAAGACCGTCCTGGAAGTGGTAGCTACCATAGCCTCCGCCCTAGGCAAACAGGACACCACCACGACCCCTATGACACCTTCAGCATCTTGCGCATCAACATCAGCGGCAGTAGTCTCGGCTGCAAAGAGGATTGCGCGCCCTACGGCGCCGCAGCCAGACTACGTGCACGATATTAGAAGGAACGTCTACCAGCTGTTGAAGGTAAAGGCACAGTTACCGGGAGGACCAGAAGACTTCGTACCGAAATTAAGATGGGTTGTAGCGGCTGTTCATGGTATTCTTGGTAAAAAGTATAAGCTTCTTCACCAGCAATTAGATAACCAACTTTTACCAAAAGCTGGTGCATATTGTAGAATTGCATGTTTTCTCAACAATCGTTTTGGTAAGCGTTTAAATAGCGATGAAGATGACGGTGGCTTACAAGGTGTAATCATCGAAAGAATGTTAAATTCTAATCAAAGTGAAAATACTTTGGCATTAGAAGCTGGGTCAGCCAGATGGTCTAGACGGCACACTACTACGATCAAACTAACATCCCAAGAAATCATTGACTTTCCGGAGATGACTGAAAGAGATCTCAAAATATTTTTTTCAGGTACCTATCAATTAGGTCAAGCCATATATTATTTGGCTGAGTTAATGGATGATAGCAACAATATAAAATTTGGAATATAGTAAGATCAATCCTAATATCATTAAAGTATTAATAAGATCCAGGCATATTAACAGTAAGACTTACAAATGCTACATCGAATACAAATCTAACTCAATTGGATACAGCGGTATCTTATGCCATGCGTGTGACTGTGCCAATGGATTACGAACTGTAGGATGCTGTTCTGACATTGCTGCAGTCATATATTATCTCAGTAATGCAAGATATAAGTAAAAAATTATTAGACCAGCGAAAGTTCTCTCGGAATTATTTACTACTTCAGATATTGATCCTGTAATAGACGAAGATAGTGACGAGGATTATAAATATTATTATAATTAAAAATTAAAAATTATTACCTATGCAATTTTGTCAAATAGTACTTCTAAAAAATAATTCTCTCAAGAATAAAGATCAAATATGAAATGGTACATAATTATTTTATTGTTTTAATAAAGCACAAAAATATCCATAATATTTTTATGATAATTAATTTCTATTAGAAATATTTATTCATTTTTATTTATCTACAAACGAATTTGAATAAACATAATTTATTAAACGGCTATATCAGGCTCTTTGTAGCTGCCGACGAAGTAATACTCAATTTTAAAAAATTTTAGAATATTTTTGTATGTTCGAACACGTATTGAACGATCTTCTTTGAGGTTATGTTCCAAAACCATGGTAGAAACACGAAAAAAATGTTTATAATTTAATTTTAGAGCATTACCTGATTCAAAAGAGGTATTTCTGACAGGAAAATTTAAAGATACAGAAAAAAATTGAAAAAAAATTTTTTATAAACACTTACTTATTAGCTTTTGATTTTGAGGTTATGTGCCAAAAAACATGGGAAAAAGGCTTAGGAAAACGGTTTTTTCGAATTTTGAGAATGCTCCGGCTCGAAAACGCAAATTCGGACACCGTCATTTGAAAAAACGGAAAATAATACACAAAAAATCATTATTTAGAAGTTGTCCAAAAATTAAGTACAGAATCTAAAAAATCATTGAAAAATTCACAAATTTTCCTGAGCTCAATTTTTATTTAAAAAATCTGAAAAAATCAGGCTGTTTTCTTACTCAAAAGAACGCGTCTGTGAATTTTTTCAAATTTTTTGAAAGAAAGGGTCGAGCAGAAAATTTTTTCGAAAAAACACGTTTTTTAGGTTAGGAGACTCAAATCATCACCTAGAAGGTATTTAATAATTTACTTTCGAAAGGTTAATTCCATATAAAAATCCAGGTGAGTGCCATTTTGACCTTCTTATCCCGCTATAGCCTTTACTGAGAAATTCAAAAGTGATTAGTGGTAAACCGAGCAGAGAATCAAATTTTATAAAAGGTAAACATTTTTCAAATATATTTCTTAATATTTTAATACTACCTTAAATAATTATTTTGAAATGTTAACATACTATTTATATATATTGCAGAAATTAAAAAATTCAACTGTTTAACTGATACTGACAGACAAAGCTATTCTTCTTCAGAAGTTGTAGCAGAATGGAATAATTCTTACCACCATTGAACTGAAGCATTAGCACGAGAGCAGATAAAAAACTTAAATCAAATCAGTCAACATTGACCTTATATTTAAAGAGTTTTCCATGTCTGCGTTCACCATTGGAAGTTACTTTGGTAATTTTTTGTTTCTATCTTTATCTCAAAAACTTAGTTTTGATTATTATTAATATTATTTTTGAATATTTGTTGAGTAGAGTAAAATTCGCACTCCTGGGTTATTTTGCAAACGTTGCAAAAAAAGTGGGAAATTTTATTCTCCCCATCTAATCGCCTCAGTCAGATCGATATATCATTCCTACAACATTTTTGAATATTATTAAGTTCTTTTGTTGTAGCTGGAAGAAGATTTCTTAAAAAATATTATTTAGGACAGAATAGCAAAAAGAAAGACCAGCTCTACGCTTTTAGAAACTTGTAAAAATTTGTTTAGCAGTAATTGGCCTGATATTGCAACAAAAACACTGTTACCACATATAAAAAGCAAAAAAAAGTCTGCAGCACAGCCGTTTATTGTACAAAATGCAAATGCGTTTGATATAGGTAATTTCACTTTATTATTTTTTAAATATTTTTAAAAATATTTTGTAAATATATTTTAAATCATTGTAAATTTTCATTTTTTTAGGTGAACGAAATGCTGAACTGGCATTATTGACATTCCCTCGTCACTTGGCTATGCCTAAAAAATTGACAATCGAGAAGGTTGTCATAACGATAACGAGATATCAAATTTTGGATTCATTCCTTCTTCACGTCGAAGTAATCATGAAAATTTTTTGAATTAATTATTAAGTTATTAATAAAAATGTGTATTTATTTCAAATACTAAAATATCTTTTAGGAGTTTGAAAACATTGATGCAAGAAGGAAAGAAGTTGATCAGTTAGCGACTAGTTTAGGTCTGCCGATTCACCCGTATATAATTTGGTATGGCAAATTCAATGATAATTTAAAAGCTTATGTGGTTTTGAATGGTGAATTATATCATTACGAGCAGCCTATTAACGCATTTGAGCCTAATAAATGTTTAGTAGAGTTGCGTTCGTGGCCTTTTTTATGTGACTTCGCGTGGGTATTTATACAGAAGTATGTATATGATTTACAACCACATAAGACTTGTCAATGAGTCACGAAACTTTGTTCGGAACTGCATTAAAAAGAAAAATAAAAAACAAAAATTGTTATCGCGTACAGTGTAGCAAAGAACTGAAAAAGTAATTTTAACATAATTTATGTATTTATATATTTCGACGCGCCAGAAGAACATTAATAAAAATTTGTCTTCCTGAAAAATATGAATAAAAATTCGTCTTATTGAAACATATGAATAAAAATTTGTCTTACTGAAAAATATGAAAACAAACTTCTTCTAGCGCATCGATTTATACTTCCATGGTGACCTGGTTAGAAAATAAACATAATTTTTTTGTAAAAAAGCTTCTAGCATTATTTTAGGTATCACTTATTTTTTTAAATTTAACTTTTAAAATGGATTTGCCAGAGATTCTTCGAAATACCATCAGTTTTATTTTAGTATTATATGAAGAGCCCAGTTGTCCTCGAAAAATTGTAGATCAGGTAATTATTTATTTTGATCAATTTCATAAAGGAATATATTTGCCTTCTCTAGAAAACGATATTTTAGAACTATTATCAGCAAAAAATGTCCGCATGAATACTGAATTACGTCAATGTTTCAAAAGTATAGCAATATTTTCGATAATGTCAATACGGAGTCTAAACGGCCGGTTTAATCTTTTGAAGAAAGTTGGTTTTTTAAATTTAAAAAAAATAGTTATACACATACGTTTCATCCCTAAAATAATTGAAGGAAGACAATTATTTGCACCTGAAATAACGTACGGTATTTTCATTCATTTATGAGAAACTTTCAAATATTTTTTAGAAATACCCTTGCTTTTACCTCAAATTTTACATAACATTGATAACTTTAATAAAGAATCAAAAATAATTTCGAATATTATGCAAGCGGAGATGTGGAGAAACACGTATGCTCCCAAGTTTGTATATCAAATTGTAATTCCTTTTTATTTATTTTTGGATGAACTGGAAGTCGGGAACGCCCTGGGGAGTCATGCAGGAAAATACAAATTATCAAGCATAATTTTAGCTCTCCTCATTCGCCTAGAAAGTAAGAAACAAAACGATGGTAAAAATATTAGTAATGAGCAAACATTTAAGAGAGTTATTGATAAAGTTAATTTTTTACAACGTGAAGGAGTCCTTGTTAATTCTGCTGGAATATTATATAAAGTCAAATTTCAGTTACTTTTAATACTAGGAGACAATTTAGGATTGAATAGTATTTTCCGTTTTGTTCAATCATTTGTTGCTAATTATTCATGCAGAATTGTAAAGCTTCTTCAGAATTATCGAAATTTCTTACCTATGAAGATAAATCATTACTCAGGACAAAAGAAAATTATGAAAACGATTTGAAATTAAATAAAACTCAAGATACAGAACTTAAAGAACGTTGTGTTTTCCATGAAATTGATAATTTTCATATTACTGATAATGTCACAATCGACATGATGCATGATGTTTTGACGGGAGTTTGTTTATATGATTTGAAGTCAATTGAAGAATTGAACGAACTTACCTGTGATGTTCAATTATAATTGTATGAGCGCCACCTCCTTAGATCAAGATGTAGTCTCTCTACTCCATGTCAGTGTTACCACACTTTTAAAAGTAAAAAGCGCCTCTAGCGGCGCGCGATACCTCATTATTTGAATGTATTGCCGTCAAAAAATTACTGGGACTATCCATTGATATGCGGGTCTATAAAGGGTGGAATTGATCTAGAGGAGGTGGCGCTCATACAATTATAATTGAACATCACAGGTAAGTTCGTTCAATTCTTCAATTGTATTTCG